>CAJVPT010007378.1:0-10119 GCA_910592055.1 Acaulospora colombiana
CAATAATTTGTAAATACCTAGCATATATACAATAAAGACATGCCATGCTGACCTGACTGTGGGTTAAAAAAAAAAAAGAATTTGTGTGTTTGCTATAAGTTAAAAGTAAAGTCTCTATTTCTTTTGTTAGTTTAGTTTTACAAATCCCTAGAATATCTATATCAGGATCTTGTATAAGTCTAAATAATTTTTATTGTTCAAGACTAGTATTAATGTCTCTAATATTATGTGTTCCAATAGTAATAGTATTGTCTAGTATGGAGTTGTCAATGGTATAGTTCTTATATAATGTTTGTTCTTTGTCTAGTTTATTAATATTGTTCTTTTTAATTGTATTAATGAACTTGTCAAGTGGTGTGATGTGTGTTGTACTGGAAAATGTTATATTAGTTTCTGTTATTGTTTTTATGATCACTCATTTCTTCCAGGATAAGCTTGATTTCTCTTGTAGGTCAAGTTCTTTTCTAGTATACCTTGATTGGACTGGTACTTTTTAGAAGTGATTATTCCATTGCTTTCTTCTTACCCTGTTCTAGTTGCTTATTTTCTCTTCGATTATATTTATTCTAGTATTTAATCACTTGAGATTATTCAGGATCTGGTACAGGGGATCTTGATTACTTTCACTTTCTGGATAAGGGCTTTGCGATCTATTATATAAACTTTTTCTTCTGTTATTGTGATTAATTGGCTCTCTATTACTATCAATAATGAAGCATCTAGGGATATCTGATGTTCCAGCCATTGTTATGGGTTACGTGGGTGACACGATTTATGTGTAATAATCTAGAATCCAAAAACCTGAAAGTCTGGCATAAAAGATTGAGTGTCACAAGGTAAGAAACTATAGATAAGGCTTAGGTACTGATAAGGGAACTGTGTGTAATTGAAAAGTACCGGAAGTTTAGCAAAGCTTACGGTTAGTATAGCCGATTGTAAAGTAGATAGCCATTGTTAGATAGAAAAGTATAAATAGCTTACCAATGTATGCCGAAAAGGCAGAGCTGAATGTGTTAGGAAAAACAGCCCTCATTGAGAATAGAGATAAGAATTAGTGATATACCAAAGAAACAGAATGTAATAAAGAGACACTTACTTTCAACCAAGTCAATAATCACGCCTCTGCCTTCCCTAAGTGTTCTTTATAGGAGGTGTTCTCTTCTTTGTGTCATTAAGAGTATTTTAGAGAAGTCTGAATTATGCGAGGTGCTACGGATTAGTGACGGACTTGCTGGGATAGCCCACAACACTAGTTAGTAGCAATATCCTTATACACTTGTTTTGCTTGAGAAAAAAAAGAAAGCAAGGATAAACTGATTTATAGTAGGTTTCTTGAGACACAATATCAACTTTACAAAGTTCTTAATCAGGCTAGTACAGGTTAACATCTTTCTAGGCACTAAAAGAGGTTTCAGAAACAATATTTCAAACCAATAAATCAGTTCAAAGTCAGAGCTCAAAAAACCTAAAAAGATATTCAGATATCTTGAATCGAACAGTAAAAATTAATAGTAAACAATTACAATAACTGATTTATTAACTCTTATTATGTAAATATGAATATGTAAAAGTAAATATAGTCTAGTCATGCCTAAAGATGGGTCCCTAAAGGGGGAGGCAGGGACAAAAGTCAAATGTCCCTCATTAGGAAACATTAAAATTTTTAAATTAATAACTATAAAAAAACTACCCACAATTGTTCTTCATTATTCAAATTATTGATTTATAGTATTTTCTGATTTTTGGCCCTATTAAAATAAAGAGCTATAAATTTTGTTCCTCAAAAAAGGACATAAGTGATCTGCGAAATTTTATATGCTAAATACTTTAGGGACCCATCATTAGCCATGCCAAAACAATAACCCAAGATATGTCAACATATCACAAAGAAGTAACATGTATCAATCTAACTATATTATAAGCAATAAACAAGTAATGTACATATAGATAAATAGGATCAGCATATAAAATAAAAACATGTGAAGAAATAATACTGTATATTGGCATGGATTATCCAATTATATAACCCAATATAGTATCCTATTTGCAGATCATCATGAAGAAAAACAATAAAATATTAAAACAACCTAATACATATAATAGTTTATCTGTCTCATGTAATAATATGACTCAAAAAGAGCAAAACATTATTTAAATCTTGGAAAGACGTGAGAAAGAAATTTTTAGAGTATTAGAGAATGTTACCATCAACTATAATTCCCAACAAAAACTATAGAAAACAAAAATGCTTCAACATAAATTATGGCATAAAACAAGAGATCAACCATATATCCCAGTAAAAGCAATTTATATAACCTCAATATTAGATAATACCTTAACCACTCTATTAAATATAGATTCTGGAATCTTGGCAAAAGAACAAATATTAAGAAGATATATTATCACTTTATAAGAAGAGGAATAAGGCAAGAAACAAGATCTTGAAACTCCTATGTTTAAACAAAAAGTATATAACATGTTAACAAACAAGATAGGAAATCATACTTCAAGTTATAATATAAAAGAATCCAGAGAAACAGATAATATTTCAATAGATATTCAACCAACTTCTATGGAAATTGAGGAAATCCAGCCAATTAAAGAAGTTAAAATAGAAGACTAAAATATAATGGAGCTAACAGAAGCAGAAACAATCAAGAAAACAGTTCAAGAAACCTGTATTACAGAAAATGTCTATTACAATACATGCAATAGAATACAAGGTTCTATAGTCAATCTCTATTTCATCAAACAAACAGGTACAATCAAATTGGGAATGTTTCAAGCTACATTATTAGGAGACAACAAAAAAGAAGGAATCAAATATCTCAAGAGAATCCTAAATATTCTCAAGAGACAGAATCTCTTCAAGACTGAGTTCATCAATGGCAACCACTGGATCACTTTTAATATTGATAAAGAGGAAAATGCAATACAAAGTTTAGAATCAATTAATAAAAAAGAAGAGAAAAATTTATTTATCAAGAAAATGGATCAAGATAGGAGCACATGTCCAGCCTTTCAAAAATATGCTTTAAACAAAAGATTCTTCAAGCTAGAAAACTTTATTTCAGTAAAAAACAGATCAAAGTATATTATATTGGTAGATACAGAACACAAATATAATAAATAATCAATTAGAAAAACTATGAAAAAATATAGAAAAATAGTCAATATTCATGAATATTATATAGCTTTTTATCAAAAAAGATTAAGAATCCATCTTTTTGCATATCATGAGCATGTCAAATTGAAACAACATTAAGTATTCAAAATTAAAGTCAATCAAGTAAGATCAGTCATAGCCTCCAAAAAATTGGATGATTAAGAAATAACTCAAATACTTAAAGAAAAAAATATCACTCCTTAAGACTATATAGGGTTAAGGGAAGATCTATAGAACTGATATCTGAATCACTCAGTCAAACAAATGTGAAAGCCTTTTATATACCAAGAAATAAAATCACTATAATATCAGAAGATTATGCATTAATATACTTCAAAAATGAAAAAGATTTGAAAAAGATACTTTAGCAACAAATCACAATTGAGAACCAAAGACTAGTGTGAAGTGTGAAAAACTACTATCAGTATTAATATAGAATGTCTATGACTCAAACTACTTATATAAATCAAATATTTTAGATGATCTTATTGAAAAAGAAGAAAATCAGAGATACAATAGTCATAGAAAAAAAATAGATAACTATATGAGACGAAATACCAGAGTATAATAATAACAGATAACAGAAATAATAAAAATCAACACATAAGAACTAATAAATATATGTCAAGACCAGATTCATCAGCTACTGATAACAATAGGGAACCTTTAAGAAAAAAAAGAAGTTATACTTCATATAAAGAGACACAAAGTCAAGAAGAAAATGAAAACAGTGATATCAACAATAGACAACAAGAGAGATATATAACAAGATGCAAGACTAGAAGTCTCTGATCAAATTCAGCCCAAAAATCTGAAGTATCTCAATTATAAAAATTAATTGAAAAACTTGGCAAAAGAACAGATAAACTGAAAAAGGCCACTTAAATGGAGAGCCAACCATTCTTAAAAAGAATACTAGTTCAATCACAAAAAGATAGGAAATACCTATCCACTATTTTTAATATTCAAACAATTAATAAGGGCAAAGCACAATAGAAGGAGCAAATTAGTGCTGGGGATAAACAGTATGATCAAAACCTTGAAGCTTTCCTTCAGATGAAAAAAACTGAATTTATAAATAGAAAAATATCATTAGAAAAAAAAACAAGAAGACATAGATATTGAAAAGAAAGTAATAAGAATTAGAATATATAATGTTAGAGGTATTACCAATAAAATAAATCAATATAACCTTATAGAAGAAATGCTAGAATAAGATATTGGGATTATGGGTCAATATAAAATAAAACTAATCAAATCAAAGTTGAAGTGAGTCTTTCAAAATCAAGTAATGTATAAGCATTTCTATAGTATCAACAAAAATATCTCCTAAGGATCAGGAGTTAGCTTATTGGTAAGAAAGGATCAGAAAAAAATAGTATCAGTAAAAGAGATAGAAGAACATATGATAGCAGCCAACATACTTATGAGAAGAAATAAGATATGCATCATTCATATTTATCTTCTCTGACAAGCAACAAAGTAATAAGGTACAAGAAAAAGTATAAAACTTTATCAAAGAAAAGCATAGATAGAATTTTCAAATAATAATTATAGAAAATTTTAATGCTATATATAACCCTACAGAAGATAGAGTATCAACTTTCAGGACAACATTCAAACCATCTTGACATCCAGAAATTCAACTGTTCAACTTTTTAGATAAATGGACTTTCATAGATATACAAGTAGTATGGAAAGGAAAGAACAAAACTCCAATAAGATAGAATATTACTAGTAATAGCCAGATAGATTTTATAAATATTTCAGAGCCTTACAAAATCTTATTACTATGTTTCGACAATCAAAGTATGAAGGAAATTACTGGCAGTGATTATAAAATACTCATGATAACATTATATAATAACAACCTTTTTATAAAAGATATTATCAATCGATCTGCTATAAAGAATGAAAAAAAATTGATATTAAAGGATTAACAGTAGAACAATAGTAAGTATTTAGGAAATGTATAAATTATAAGTTTAGAAGAATGCTAAAGCCTTTGTTAAAAGAAGAGTTAAAAAAAAGTAGAAGAAAAACTCATGTAAATATAATATAGAAAGTTTTTAAAGAACAAATATATAAGGTAGCACACAATAAGTTGGCAAGTAAGAAGATATCTACTGTTAAAAAAAAACATTACAAGCATGGTACAGAATATGTCAAATATAAATGAGCTCTTTAACTAAAAACACTTCTCAAGAAAGTGCAAACATCACAAGAATTAAGCAAGCTACAAGCCCTCAGTGTAGCTATTAAGAAGTACAATATAGCACACAATCCTAATCACCAAATTGAAAACTATTGTATCCAACATGATGTTCCAAATATATCATGGATACTTTTGAAAAAATAAATAAGCAATACAATAGAAGGCCTAAAGCTAACCTGTCAAAATACAGAGGCAATATAGACAAAAGATGCTATTGAAAAGACTCTAAAACAAAGATATAATAATTTACAGAATAATCAAAGAAGAAAGGTAAACTCTTTAACAGGTAGGAAGCAAATTAAAATAGTTTTGGAAAAAGTTAAAGTTAAAAATAGAGAAAATGACTACATAATAACCAGAAAGAATGAAATAGAAAAAGAGATAAAAAAATACAATCAAGAAATATTTAAAATATAAGATGTTGACTTCAATGGTTTAACAAAAAACTGAAAAAAACAAATAAAGTTCCAGAAGTTATATTAAAAAAAAATGATATAAGATCTCTTAAAGTTGATTTCTCAAGAAGAATTAAATAAAACACTCCAAGCACTTTCAAATAATAAAGCTTCAGAAAAATCACAAATCAGTTATGAAATGTTAAAAAGACTAGATTCAGAAAGAAAACTTTATCTAAAAAAAATGCTGAACTGCTTTTTAAAATGGGAGAATATAGTATATGGATAGAAACAAAGTCACATTTATCTGATATCAAAACCAAAGCCATGGAAGTATAAACTCACTAACACAAGACCAATATTGTTACTAGAAGTTACATAAAAGTGTTTTACTAAAATTCTCACAAATAAACTAGGAAATATTTGTAAGAGCAATAATATCCTGAGAGGTTCTAACTATATAGGATTATTAGAAGAAAGTATAGCAGAACCAATACAAATTCTTAACAATATCTGTGAGAAAGCAAGAGAAAACAAAAAGAAGTTATAAAATTTTTTTCAAGATATGGCAAAGGCATATGATATGATCAGTCTCAATATGCTAGTCAAGGCTATGAAAAGAATCAAAATTTCAGAAGATTTCATCTGAATCATAATAAGTTTATTTCACAATAAAGAATTTAGGGTGATATATAAAAAAGATCCAATAAAACAATTATTGCAGGTGATAGAATAGATCAAGAGAAAACTATTTTACCTTTAATATGAAGAATATTTTATGACCCTCTATTATATAAAATTCAAAATAATGAAACAAAAGGATACAAAATATCAGTTACTTGAAATTCAGACTTTAAAAGAGATAGTAATAGAAAGTTACAATCACAATATGTAGCAATAGCCTTTATAGATGATACCACATGGATAGCTCAATCAAAGGAAGATATGAAAAAAATATTAGAAGAAGCAAAAATATTTTATAGAACAAATGACTCCCAGATTAATAGTAATAAATTAGTTCTAGTTACTATTAACAATTCTAACCAGTACCCTGAAGAAGTTCAAGCAGAAGTCAATAAAAAAGTAGTGAGAGAATTGAATAGAACCAAGCAAGCAAGATTTCTAGGAATTTGAAGAGATAATCAAAAAATAGCTATTGAGCTTAAAGAATGGATGCTTAAGGAAATTAATGTGGTTATCAGGGCTCTAAAGAATAAAAATCTAATAGACAAACAAGTTCTTTACATTTTTAATAGAGTGCTAATATCAAGAATCAAATTCAGAATATAATATAGTATACTATCTTGGAATATATGTAATATTTTAACAATAATATATAGAAAACTATTAAAAAATAAGACCATATTATGCCAATCAATATCCAATAGTGTAATATATTATACCAAGATTTATAACTTAAAAAATATTTGAATGTTCTAGAAAGAAAGTCAGATAATAGGATTGTGTAATAGATTAAATGATTCAGGACTAGCCAGAATCACAACAATCATTAGACTCAAGCAAGCACAAGTCAGATACTAGGAGCCTATCAATATATTTATATGTAACTTACTAAATCATATTCTAGGAAAGGATAACTTCTTACTACAAGTACTGAAGCTAATCAAAAACACAGGCATGACCTTTCAAAGTTGGAAATGGAATGACATTTTTGAATGGAATCATAGAAATAGTTCAATTAGAGAATGCCTGCCAATTAAAGAGTACAGGAAAACAATTCTATTACTTAGAAACAATAAATTGATGTATATAGATCAGCTAGTCGACTATGAAACAAGAGAAATATAAAACTAGTGAATACTTTAATTATTACAGAAAACAAGCAAAGTATCTATTCCAAGATGTTACATATTTATAACTGATATAATGTAAAAAATAGATTAAAACAACTTTTAGAATCCTGGAAAAAAGAATAGATAAAATGGAGTCTGAAATATCCTACTCTTAATATCAACTTTGACAAATGACAGAAACTCTGAATGGTTACAAGAAGCAAATTTCAATAGTAATAGATAATTTGAAAAAACTGATACTAGATAATATTTCAAAATAGCTTAATATAGAGCACTTTGAATGTATCGATCTTGATAAAAATTGAGAATCAAAGCTAATCCAATGTTAAGGTTGTATAGAAGATATAAAGATAAAAGACTGATATATAATAGAAACAAGTATAGAAAAAATATATATAGTTCCCTATCTTAATACAAGAAAGTTAACCAGAAGATCCCAATCACTGGAAATTCCAAGTCTCAAAGAAGTATTGAAAGAAATAATATGTAGAACAATATATAATAACCAATTAATCACCCCAAATGAAAGAGCACTACAGGTTTAAATAGAGAATTGGGAAACAAATATCATTAAAGATCATACTAAAAAAGGTGTCTATTAATCCTATCTAATCAAAATATTCAACTGCAACAAGTAACGAAAAGAATCAATGATATTTTACTCTGATCAGTCTCTTATAAGTCACAACTATACAAATATGAAAATGGAAGCAGCATGGATATAGATAAGAAAGACAGAAAAAAAAAAACAAGTTTCATACTGAAGTAAAGCATTGGCCTTTATCCACTAGAGTAGAATTAATAGTAATAGTTACTATATTACTAATAGCCTCAATAGATAGCAAGATCGGGATTTTTATCGATAGTCAAGTTTGTATCTTGAAATAAAAAACTATAGAAAAGAAGAATCCAAAATAATCCACAAAAAATGGTTAAAAGAACAAAACTAATCCCTGTAGGTACATATACTGGATCTTTTAAAGAAAAAGAAGCTGGATTTCAAGCTTACCAATGTTAAGGTATACTTCAATATCCAGTATAATGAAGAAGCAGATGCTTTGGTTAAAGAAATACTAAGATTTCCTGTGATAAAATAGAAAAAGTTGGTCTTGTTCAAGATTATCACAGAAATTAAATAGCAAGATATAGTGCTAGACATATCTATAAGACAAGTTATCAAAAAAATCAATAATAAAATAACAGCCTATCGATAGATAACTCAAGATAAAATTGAAAAGAGAGGAGATCAGCAAATGTATGACCAATATAGATATACATAGAACCTAATATAGAAATATTTTAAGAAAAAATATATATGGAACACCTCATTTAAAAGCTCATAAAATAAAAACTTTCTCATTAAATTGATTAATAATGAGTTGCCAATACTAATGAAGCTGACCATAAGAAGATCGGATTTCTATAAATAAGTGAAATGTATTATGTGTGGTCAGGAAGAAGAAACAATAGAACACTTGTTAAAATACACAACTTACAAGACTCAGTGAAATCAGGCATGACAAAAAGGAATAGAAGAAGTCATGAAAAGATATAGAAAGCTCTTAAAAGAAAAGAAAATTGAATCAGAAGAAAAATAATTAAACTTAACGATAGATAATAGGATAAAAATAGGAAAAATTGATAGATAGATAGTTAAACTGATAGAAAGGATCTCAAAAATCAGTCAGGATACACCTAGCTTCTGTACAGGACTAATAGAAAAAGAATTAGTTATCAAAATAATGGATTTGATGTGTTATGATAAAATAATTAGAAAAGAAGCTAAAAATAAATAATAAAAATACAAGAAAAATATGTAATCATTTTTGAAAGAAAATATGAAATGCAAGTTATGAAAAGATAATTGAATGGGAACAGAAATCAGAAATTTGTAAATATATCAAGATAAAAAGACCATTATATCTACTAGGCAAGGAAAGAAAAAACAAAAGTACAAAAAGTCAATTCAATAAGAAGTTGATATATGAGGAAAAGAGAATCGAAGACAAGAAGTTGGAAGAAATCCTGTTAAATAGTATGAAGTATGATATAAAGTGGTTGGGTTTTGATCTCAAAAGAGTGATTTGCAGTAGTAACTTGTGGACAAGAATATTAGAAGTTGAAAAGATTTTTACCTAAACCTCTAACAAAGTGATAAATCACTCCTGAAGTTGCACTTAGAGAGATAATATAATCAAAATAAGTGAGTTATTTAGAGAATTAGCTTTAGTGGTTCATTTAATATGTACAGCTTACAAATTTTTAATAAAGCACACATAATTAACCGAATAGAAAGTAAAAAAAAAAAAAAAGAATTTTTTTAATTATTTTATAGGCAATCTTTTTTTATTAATAAAAATATCAAATTTTATTATAGATTAAAAAAAAAAAATCAAATAGACAAAAAAACTCTTTCCGCTGATCCTCTGCCCACACACAAAAAAAATGTTCACAAGAAATTTTTTATTTTTTTGCTAATAAATTCTTAACACTATCCTTAAAACCAACTTAAAGTTTTACTTTAAGAGA
>CAJVPT010007379.1:0-10118 GCA_910592055.1 Acaulospora colombiana
TCAAATAAGCACTATATACATCAACTATCATAGTAAACTATCATATATATGGCTAACTATATTGATCAGACTATATATGTATAAGTACTACTTCAACAGAAAACTGCACGATTCCGTCTTAATTATTCCCTACACATTTTTATACCAGAGTAGGTAGGTTATTAGGCCGTCGAATACAGTATCCTGGACCCGGTATTTTGGTCCTTCGGAGTGGTCCGCGGATTTCTCCTCCTACCAAGGCCTTCTGATAGTTAAGTCAGTGAGTGGCACAAAGATCAATGCTTGATTATCAGTGGCATCCTACCGGTTTAGGGATCTACTCTTGTTTTCATTACTATATCCTCTACATACAATAACTAGTGACATCAGGATAATCTTAGTCAATTTTGGATATCACAGCTGATCACAATTCTTATATAGACCATACTACTTATCAACAGGTATTCTTCCCCAATAATTCCTTAGGACAAGTAGCTATATTTGAAAATGTCGATTAGATACGATTAGGCCAACGGATGCAGATTATTATCAACTTCAGACATTGCCATCTGGAGGATTTGAACCTGTATCTTATGATCAGACCTACAGAGTGCTAACCACTGCACTATGGACCCGTAGGTCAGCTATAGGCCCTTAGTGTAACAATCAAGAAACATAATATGGTATACATCCCCAATCATCAAATTGAAAACTATTGTATTCAATACAATATTTCAAATATATCATGGACACTTTTGAAAAAAGAAATAAGTGATGCAATAGAAGGCCTAAAGCTAACATGTCAAAATACAGAGATCAGACAGACAAAAGATGCTATAAAAAAGGTCCTAGAATAAAGGTGTAATAATTTGTAAAGTAATCAAAGAAGAATGGTAAATTCTTTGATAGATAGGGAGCAAATTAAAACAGTTCTGGATAGAGTCAAAGTCAAAAATAGAGAAAATGATTATATAACAACTAGAAAGATAATATAGAAAAAGAGATAATATACTATTATCATGAAATATTCAGAATACAAGATGCTGACTTCAATGGCCTAACAGAAGACTGGAAAGAAGAATACAGTTCCAGAAACTATATTAAAGAAAAATGGTATAAGGATCTCTTAAAGCCGATTTATCAAGAAGAATTAGATGAAACACTTCAAGCACTTCCAAATAATAAAGCATCAGGAAAATCACAAATTAGTTATGAAATGTTAAAAAGATTAGATTCAAAAAGAAAACTTTATCTAAAAAAGATATTGAACTGCTTTTTAAAATGGAAGGTCATATCATACGAATGGAAGCAAAGTCATATTTATCCAATAGCAAAACCAAAGCCATGGGAATGTGAGCTCACCGACACAAGACCAATAGCACTACTAGAAGCTATACAAAAGCATTTCACTAAGATTCTCACAAATAGACTGGGAAATATCTGTAAGAGCAATAATATCCTGTGAGAACCTAACTATGCAGAATTATCAGGAAAAAGTATAGCTAAACCCTTAATAATATCTATAAGAAAACAAGAAAAAACAAAAAGGAGTTATGGATTCTTTTTCAAGATACAGCAAAAGCATATGATATAATTAGTCTAAATATCTAGTCAAGGCTATACAAAAGAATCAAAATTCCAGAAGGTTTCATTCAAATCATAATAAGTTTATTTACAATAGAGAGTTTAGGATAATATATAAGAAAGACCTAAAAGAAACAATTATCACAGGAGATGGAATAGATCAAGGAGAAACTATTTTACCTTTAATATGGAGAATATTTTATAAACCTTTACTATGTAAGATTCAAAATGATAAAGCAACAGGATATAAAATATCAGTTACATGGAATCCAGATCTGCAAGGGGATAGTAATAGAAAGTTAGAGTTATAACATGTAGCAATAGCCTCTATGGATGATATCACATGAATAGCTCGATCAAAAGAAGATATGAAAAGAATACTAGAAGAAGCAAGAATATTTTATAAAGCAAATGACTCACAGATTAATAGTAATAAATCAGTCCTAGTTATTATTAACAACTCAAACCGTATTCAGAAGAAGTCCAACCAGGAGTCAATAAGGAAGTGATAAGAGAATTTGATAGAACCGAACAAGCAAGGTTCCTAGAAATTTGGACAGGCAATCAAAAAACAGCTATTGAGCTTAAAGAATAGGTGCTTAAGGAAATAAATGTAATTACCAGTGCTCTGAAGAATAAAAAGTTAATAGACAAACAAGCTCTTTATATTTTGAATAGAGTTCTAATATCAAGAATTGAATTCAGAATGCAATACAGTATATTATATTGAAAGATATGCAATACATTAACAATGGCATACAGAAAACTGTTTAAAAATAAGACTATATTATGCCAATCAATACTCAATAGTGTAATACATCATTCCAAGATTTATAACTTAAAGAGTGTTTGGATGTTATAGAAAAAAGCCAGATAATAGGATTGTGCAATAGATTAAATAATCTAAAACTAGCCAGAACCACAATGATTATTAGATTTAAGCAAACACAAGTTAGATACTGGGAGCCTGTCAACATACTTATATGTAATTCACTAAACAATATTCTAAAAAAAGGCAATTTCTCTCTGCAAGTACTAAAGCTAACTAAGGATATAAGTATAACCTTTCAAAGCTGGAAATGAAATGACATTTTCGAATGGAATCCAGGAAATAGGTTAATTAAAGAATACTTATTGATAGAAGAATACAAAAAAGCAATTCTATTACTTAGAAACAATAAACTAATATATATACACCAGCTAGTTGTCTACAAAACAAGAGAACTATGAAACTGGTGAATGCTTTAACTGCTACAAAAAACAAGCAAAGGACCTATTCCAGGATAGTACCTATTTATAACCAAGATAATACAAAAAAATAAATTAAAACAGCTTATAGAATCCTGAAAAGAAAAATTGATAAAATGGAGCCCAAAACATCACATTCTCAATATTAACTTTGACAAGTGTCAAAACTCTGTATGGTTACAAGAAGTAAATTTCAACAACAACAGATAATTTGGGAAAAATTGATTCTAGATAATAATTCAAGATAGCTAAAGATAGAGCACTTTAAATGTATTAGCCCTGTTAAAAATTGAAAATCAAAGCTAATCCGGTGTCAAGGTTGTACAAAGGTATAAAGATAGAAGACTGATATATAATTGAAACAAGTATAGAAAAAATACATATAGTCCCCTATCTCAATGCAAGAAAGTACACTAGAAGATCCCAATTACTAGAAATTTCAAGTTCAAAAAAAGCATTAGAAGATACAATAGGTAGAACAATATACAGTAATCAAGTAATTATTCAGAATGAAAGAGTATTATTACAAGTGAAAATAGAAGATTCAGAAACAAATATCATCAAAGATCATGTTGAAGAAGGTGCCTACCAATTCTATCTAATTGAAATACTCAACCATAGCAAGCAAAGAAAAGAACCAATGACATTCTATTCTAACGAGTCCCTCATAAATCACAGAAGTACAAATATGTGAATGGGAGCAGTATGGATACATATAGGAGAAGCAGAAAGAGAAAGCAAGTTCCAAACTAGAGTAGAGAATTGACCTTTATCCACTAGAGCAGAACTAGTAGCAATAGTTACTATACTACTAGTAGCTCCAGTAGATAGCAAGATCGAAATCTTTATAGATAGTCAAGTCTACATCTCGAAGTGGAAAACTATAGAAAAGGAGGATTCCAAAATGATCCACAAAAGATGATTAAAAGAACAAAACTAGTTCCTGTGGACATGTATGCTGGATCTTGTAAAGAAAAAGAAGCTGGATCTCATAAAGAAAAAGAAGCTAGATTTCAAGCTTATCAAGGTTAAGACACACTTCAATATCCAATATAATGAAAAAGCAGATGTTCTGGTCAAAGAAGCACTAAGATTGCCAGTAATAAAATGGTAAAATTAGTTTCACACAAGATGATCACAGAAATTAAATGACAGAATATAGTGCTAGATACTCTTATAAGACAAGCTATTAAAAAAATTAATAATAAAGTAACAGCCTACCAATTGACAACTCAAGGTAGAATTAAAAGGAGATGGGATCAGCAAATCCAAGACCATCAAGATATACGTGAGACCTTGTATAGAAATATTTTAATAAGGGACACACATGAAACACTTCATTTAAAAGCTCACAAAACAAAAGCTTTCTTACTAAATTGATCAATGATGAATTGCTAACATTTACGAAGCTAGCCATAAAAAGATCAGATCTTTATAAGCAAGTGAAATGTATTATATGTGACCAGAAAGAGGAAACAATAGAATACTTGCTAGAATGCCCATCTTACAAGATTCAGTGGAATAAGGCATGGCAAAAAGAAATAGAAAAAGTCTTGAAAGGATTCAAAAAGCTCTTAAAAAAAGAAAACTAAATCAGAAGAAAAAGAGTTAGGCTTGAGAATAGATGATAGGATATAAATAGAAGAAATCGACAAACAAATAGCAAAACTGGTAGAAAAAATCTCAAAAACTAATCAGAACATACTTAGCTTCTGTATGGGACTAATAGAGAAAAAACTAGTTATCAAAATAGTAGTGACCTGTGGACAATGATATTAGAAGTTGAAAGAGTTTTCATCTGAATCTCTAACGAAGTGATAAATTATTCCTGAAGTTGCACTTAGAGAGGTAATACAATCAAAATAAGTGAATTAGTTAAATATTTAGCTTTAGCATTTCATTTAATATGTACAGCTTACAAATGTTTAATAAAGCCTATATAACTAACCTGACAGAGGGTAAAAAAAAAATAATAATAAAAAATAAAGATTCAATAAAAACTCTTTTTACTAATTCTGTGATTATATACAAAAAAGATGTTTACAAGAAGTTTTATACTTCCTTGCTAATAAAGTCTTTATACTTTCATTAAACCAACTTGAAGCTTGTCTTCATTTATCTTTTTTACTCTTCCTTACTTGTTTATAAACTCCTTTGAATAAAAACTTGAGTTTCTAGTAACCTGAAAAGACTCAAATATACACTTTTTCTACTAAAGGTAAAAAAGATCTAGAAAGTAAAAGGATTAACAAGTGAAATATTACTTCACAGAGCTGAAAGTGATATCAAATAAAGGTTTTGTTTATAGGGAAAGACTTATTGTTCACCTTCTCACATATTGTCTTATACCCTCTTAAAGTGCCTATTGTTTTTTACAGTTTTTTTGAGAGATTTTGCCTATCTCAGTTTGATCCTAAATTTCTGGTAATATAATGTCACCTGACATCTGATTGGTTGACACAAAATATATTAGAAGCTAAATGTAAACAAGCCCCTATTCGTTATTGTATATATTCTGATAATGTTATTGATAATTGAAAAAGTTGATTGGTATTCTATATTCCCCTCACTCTTTCAATTGGGTTAATCTACTGATCAAGTTCCATGAGGTTAATAAGATGTGAGCAACAAGTTTCCAGATAGTAAAAAAACTGCTATTTGTTTAAGCTGAGATATTTCTCTTCTATCACCTTAGTTAAGCAAAGTTTAAGATCAAGGTCTTCTTCTTATTCCAGTTAGGCAATAAGACTGAATGGTCTCTAGTCTATATTAAGTTTCAACCCTTTAGTTATAGTTGAGAATATATTTTTCCAGAAGTTGTTAAAGAATATCACAATCGATGAGGATTCCTATCTCTTTTAAGACCTTCTCACCATTACAAGGCAAAAGGATTATTGGGAAATTTGATCTTTTGAGTAATGGAAGATGTATACTAGTAAAATTTCTTTAATTAGGCATGACTTCTGGAAGGTATTATACTAAAACAATATGATCTAGTTTCTATTAGATTATATAAAAATCTAGGATCCATTATAAGTTACCTGTTTACCGCAGGTGAATAAAAAATCACTGTTCAAAGAAGATTGAAACCAAGTGTGTTTTAGAAGTAAAGACTCTTACTAGGCGATAAGTCTCCCTAGATGATATACAAGATGAAAATCAAGATCAAGAATGGATAAGTTTCTCAAAAAGCTAGGAAAAGAAAAGATTTTCAATTAGGTATTTCTTATTGAGAAGAGGTCTTGAGAAACAGGTTTTTGGAGGAAGCTAGAAATTTTTTTTTTCAAATTTTTATTTTTTCATTTTCTTATTATTTATTTAAACATTTTTAGACATCCTTCTTTTTCTTTTTTCAATCTATTTTTTTATAGTTTTCTATATTTCAATGGCTTAATAAGACATATACAATAGTGATGACAACCTGCTGATAATAATATAGTGGACTAGGAGAATTTTCATTCAAAGATATTGCAGAGTGAAATATTGTCCTCAAGGTTAAACTTAGAGGCTTTTATATTTATAATAAATTAATTGGATTAGAATAATGGTTTAGCTATAATATGTATTATGCTGCTTGAATGAAAATATATTTATGTTTTCAATTAATTAATAAACTAATAATCTAGCCTGGCTATAGGTACTCAAAAAAAAAATAAAATAAAAAATAAAGATTCAAAATAATTTTTTTTTTACTATAGTTTTTATTCAATTAATTTAATTATTGCAACTAATCTTTTGTAAACCTTATTTAATAAATTTTATTTTAAAATTAAACATAATAAGATTTGACAAGTCTTGATAAAATTTGTTAGAATTTGATAATTCATATCTAAAAGATGTTTTTATAAAATAATAATTGTATATATTATAAAAAAATTTCTTCACTAATCAGTAGTAAAGTTGAAAACATTTTGTTACTATTTATTTTTCTTGAAATTTGATTAATATCTGATGGTACTTGAAACATTTCCATTGTTAATTGTATTGAAAAATAATATATTGTACTGCATATATATTTAAAAACTGAAAAAGTTGAAATTAATAATACAATGGTAGACCTGTGGGTCAATAATACAGTGGTAGTGCTCTCAGGTTATCAAGTACTGTTTTCGAGTTCAATACTACTGTGAGGTAGTACCACCTAAGCCTAAGTGATACAGAAAAATCTCATCTGTCTCATGATAATAATCACTATCACTTGTAGCCAAGATCCTATCCGATCATGGGATAAACCAAAAAATCACAAAATGCTTCAGCTGATTTTAGTGCTAAAGTCACCTCGTCATAAGACAGGTTCTAACAAACTCCTACAGATAGACTAAAGATCTACTTGCTGTAAAACTTCAGGGATTAATGATGCCTAGGTACATTAGCAAAAGAAGGGAGTCTTTATCAAATTGGATAACCTGTCCAAGACTCCACATAGTCACCCCATAGGCAGGCTATAATAGGTCATGTAAAAAGGGTACTCAAATGGGACGAGATGATATTTAAGACTTCATGTGAATATTCCATAGGCATACTGTAATAGATAGTATAAAAAGAGTATTCAGCAAGACAAGATATGAAAGGGTCTCAGGTCTAAGCCAACCAATGGGCAAGTATACATGGCAAAGGCCTGAACATAGGTAAGGTGGCTAGTGGAACTTCTTCCAGCAACATGCCACATGGGTCACATGAAAAATTGTGAAAAATAGGTTTATTGTAACCACTAGTCACTAACAAAAGGAAAAGGTGAGATAGAATTATAGAATCTAAAGTAATATAACCTTTACTATAGTCTGTAATTCAATTGTACCTCATTAATTCGCTGCTACATTCTCAATAAACTGGGCCTCTGTATCCCCTGTTAAAAAAAAAAATAATAATAATAAAAAATAATGCGACAGCATATTATTTCTTATAACATTGTTATTCATATGAAATTGTTTAATTAATTCTAAATGTCAAGAATTGAACAATAAAAGTAAAACGAAATATACTTTGTGATTATTTACAGTATACAGTATATAGTAAGTTAAACACAAATATTTATTTATTATATATTGCTAATATCCAAAATATACAGTACTTGACTATAAACAAATGACGTACGTAATAGAGTAATTTTATTACCGTATATTACCGACTAAAAGAACCTTTTGATTTCGAAACAGACAATTTGATGAAATTTATGTTTATTAATAAAATTCGACCTGAATATAAGAGACCTCTTAATTCTGAAAAAAAAAAATCGATTGCTTTTATTCGGTAATATACGGTAAGAGGTTTTATTCGACCTCGGTATCACGCAAATAATGATGTTCTAACCCAATGTATTCTCATCTAATTCACATCTAACAAAGCCAGGTGCAGAATATGAACCCATGAGCATTACTTTTCGATTATGGTCCACAGCCACCACAGAGAGCGTGAAGAATAAACTTCCATCATCTTCGAGTATTTTCTTTGTCGAATATTTAATTCCATAAAATCTATCCTCTGCAGTATTATTACTGACTTTAAATACAACGAACCCAGGTTTTTTTGCTGTATTAGTCTCATCTTTAATATATGCGAGAGCATCTAGGCAGTTTGTTCCGGCTATTGGATGGTTTTGGAAGATAAATAAAAGGAATAAAGTAATGAAAATATAATATGATACATACCAGCAAGATAAATTTCTCCCGTAACAGGATCCGTACTAACGTTATCAATATAGTGCTCCGTTTTCACTACATCCAACAATTTGAGTTTATTATTGGGTTTCCTTTCAAATATTAGAAGCTCGCCAGAACCGGTTAAGCCCACGTAGACACGTGAATGATCCCAGTTCGTGGTTATTCCATTGGCGTAGTATAACCCATCAGCGGCAACCTCGGTAGTGTTGGTAATATCAGAATGAAACACTATATAACTCCACGGTCGATGGGTGAAAACTAATAACAAACAATTATAAACTATTTTCTAGTAGAGTTACATAGATAAAAATGTTTCTTACTTTCAAACATCCTCTTCCAATAGCTGCCGGTAGTATAGAAATCAATAGTAACGTAAAATTCATCTTTTGACACAGGTACGATATCATTAGGACTAGATATTAATTCATGTTTGAATGTTTTCACATGATTTAATTCATAGGTGTTCAGAGTGTGCTTAAATAATTCGATTACGCTGCCTGAACGCTTGTGATTTATAAGAAACAAGTAAAGTTCATTAGGTTCTGCGGGATCTTCATAGATTCCCAAACCATGAAGTGATAAATCATCATCAAAATTATTAAGTTTGAGCGGGGTTAGTTTGTCGTTCTAAATTAATCGAAAATCGATAAGATATTTTTAGAAAAAATAATTCAATTGCAAAAATACTTTTACCCTACCTTGATATCATAGACGTAAGGCGTATCATTTGGACGGTAACTATAGTTTTTGAACACGTTGCTTGGTGGATACCACTGAGTTTTACGTTCGTGTTGATTACCGCAAGTCATGAACGCTAGCCCGGTCCTGTGATGAATCTCAATGTCCTCGCATGCTTCTGGACCTTATTATCCAAAGACTTGTCAATGGTATAATTGATAGGCGAGCGCATTTTCAATCAATTAAAAAATTACCTTTAATAAGTCGACAGTTTTCGCCAGTATATTTTTGCACAGGTCCACGAAAATATCCGGATAATGTGAGTAAGGTCAAGATGATATTATAGGATCCAGCGAGCAAGACGACAAAGAATATCACGAAAATCGATGTAAAGCTCGGCATCTTAGTGCAAAGAAGTGTTTCGTCGAATCAGGAATAGAAATATGTTGGTATGGTTTAAATAGTTTTATAATTGAGCATCAAATTTTAACCAATTTGGTTAGCAATACAATCATAAAGTGACGTACTTTCCTAATATAAACGTTCTAATTTTTCTTCAAAGAACGTATTTACCTTTCTGCTTGTCCGAAAAAGTATATATACAGTATATATATATATATTAAGTTTGATAAAGGTAGAATGATTTTTATTTGGGAGATATCAATGAAATATAATTACACTCAGCAAAAAGAATTTGATGAAACTTCTTTTTGGATATCGAAGTTAAATTAATACTTTGAAAAGAATATATTTTTATATAATAAAATTAAGTTATCCAAAATTTTTACACATTAAAATTATTTATTTATTTATTTATTCACAATAATGTCATCATAACATGTTTGTATTAAAATATTAAATAAATATATAGTTTTTTTTTTTTTTTTTTTTTTTTTTTTTTTTTAAACCCTCTGTCAGGTTAGTTAAGTGTGCTTTATTAAACATTTGTAAGCTGTACATATTAAATGA
>CAJVPT010007380.1:0-10114 GCA_910592055.1 Acaulospora colombiana
TATTGGAATATCCTGAGCTAGAAGGGTGGGGGTCCTGGAGACTACCAGGGCAGAAAGTCTTGTGGGGCATTTATGGTGGGTTAGACCAGAAGCCTTTCTTCATGCAATCCTTCTGATAGTACGACCATAGATCTCAGCCCCTAATCGACGGAAGGCCAGAAGTCCCATCTTCATGTAGCCTAACCTGATTAAAGCTTGTTCTGGATGATTGGGTATGACTTTCACAGGATAACTGGTAAACCTGATCAGAAGGGTAATTTTGATTTTTGATCCTTAAGTGGTATTGAACTACAGACCTTATGATTGTGACCTGGAAGCATTACCACTGTGCTATTGTCCCACAGGTCATTTTTTTCTAATATATTTAAAGCTTCTTGTATACTTAAATTAATAACATGTACAAAATATCATAAATAGTTTTCTGTTGCACTAAAAAATAATGCTTGAGTTTTACTCTACTTTTTTATCAATTTAGTAAATGCAACATTATTTATAGTATTATCAGTTATAATTTCCAATATCTTTAAAATTAAATAACCAGTTTTAGTTTTATATTATATTTATTTTAAATTTATAAATAAATTTACCTTTGTTTAAATTATAAATTTCTTTAAATATAATAAAAATACTTCTTTAATATTTTTACTTAAATGAGTACTCTATAGCTATATAAAGTCTATTATTATACTCTGTATTTTTCAATCTTTATCAGTAAAATAAGCAATTATACCTAAAAATGCTTTCATTGAAACTTGACATTTAAATATTAAGTATAAATGAAATATAAGTTTTTATTTTTTGCAATATCTTTTGAATTTTTTTTTGATCATTTAAATAATAGTTCATTATATAGGGTTTGATAGATATAATAGATAATTTTTTTGTATCTAATACTAATATTTATATGAAAGCAAAAAAAGCTGATTCTTGAATAATTATAAAAGGTTGCTAGTTAATAATAATTTATTGAATAAGATTTTTTTTATTTTTGTTAAGTTATATATTCACTATATATAAATACAAAAAATTAATGATATTTTTTTTAAAAATTTAAAAATTATTTGAAATTATCTTCATTTTAAAAAAATTAACAATTTCAGTATTAATAGTTATTAAATTTAATTTTGTTGAATGAGTTTTTTTGAGAAGTTTTATAAGATTAGAAGTACTATTTATACTACAAGTATACAGTATATTGTCCTGCAATATTTATAGATAGTCTTTTTGACCTCTTTAAAACTTGTACTCATTGTAAAGTGTTTCTATACTTTACTTTTAGAAATTGTTAAGATAATGAGACTAATTCTAATAAATTGCTTGTATTGATATTTTTAATATACAAATTAAATGTTATCAAATGAGTTTTCATGTTCCATTTTTAAAAGAAATAAATTAGCAAAAGTAAAGAATAGAATAAACGTAATTAAGCAGTAAAACTATAAAATTACAAAAAAATATTTAAAAAATCATAAAGAAAAGCAAGTATTGAATTTTTTTTTAACTTGTCTTTTATATATTATTATTAAAAAAATTATTATTTTAATTTTTTAAATAGTTCAATTTAAATGAAATTAAATAATTATATAATAATTTATATGGACTGGTTCATATCTAATTTGAATTATATTGAATTTGATCTGAATCTGATTTGAATTTAATAATTTTATAAATTAAAATTCGATTTGATTTGAATTCGATTGAATTAAAAATTTTGAAATTTGATTTGATTTGATTTTGACCTAATTCATGAATCAATCATATTCAAATCAAAATTGTGATTATTATTGTTAAAAAAAGATTAACTGAAAATCTTATTTAATTTCAAGGCTTCAAATATATAACTATATTTTATCTATAGACTTAATAATCAGGTGACTTTGATGAAAGGAAAAATCTATTAATCACTTCAAAGAATAAAAATCTAGATCCAGGATAAAGAAAATTCAATAATCTGATAATTAGATTACTTTTAATAAAATGGGTTTAGGAAAAATTAAGAAGAAATTATATGGTTTTTTGATAAGATAATACTTATATATTGTTAATAAATACTAAATATAGATAGTTACTTATATACAGTATATACTGTATATTATTAATATAAGTAAATATATAAGCACTTTTTAGTATATACAGTTGTTTTCAAAAGTTTGAGTTCACTTATTATATTTTTATTATAAATTTCAACTTTGACAATTTTAAAATTATGAATTATACAGTCAAAAATTATAAAATTTATATATATTATGTCTTAATACTTATTCTATTTCTTATATTTTTTTAAAAAAATTTTTATTAATATATTTTAAAGTTTTATTATTATTAAATATTTTTATTTTTTTATTAATTGTTATATAATTTATAATAGCGATAAATCAAATCCATCAAAAATAAAAATTTGATAAAAGAAATTTTTTTTAATAATAATAAAACTTTAAAATTACATTTCAAAAATTTTTGAAAAAATATAATAAATAAAACTTGTGTTAAGATATAATATATATAAATTTTATAATTTTTGGTTGTATAATTAAGGATTAAAAAATGTTAAAGTTGAAATTTATAATAAAAACATAGTAAGCAGACTCAAACTTTTGAAAGTAATTGTAAAAATTATAATAAAATTAATATTTAAAATTAATCAAATTATTGATTGTACTGTTATTATTTATAATAAATAAATAAATAAATTTTTTAATTTAATTATATATTTAAATTTAAATCTAATAATATAAAATTATATTATTTATTTATCATTATTTTTTTTATATACCTGTAGTCAAACTAGATTGTTAGTTTATTAATCAATTAAAAATATAAGTACATTTTTATTTGAGCAATATAATATATACTATAGTTAAACTATTATTCTAATCTAACTAACTCATTGTAAGTATAATAGTTTCTAAGTTCAATCTTGGAAACAATATTTTACTTCACAGTATTTTTGGATAAAAATCTTCCTAGTCTACTGTATTATTGCCAACAGATTATTATTGCTATATGTCAACCCAAGTTGCTAGAATATAGGAAATTATAAAAGAATGGTTGAAAAAAAGGATGGAGATATCTAAAAATATCTAAGTAGACAACAAAAAAATGAAATAGTAAAAATTAAAAAAAAATATTTTTAGCTTTCTCCAAAGACCTGTTTCTTAAGATCTCTTCTCAATAAGAAATATCTGATTGGAATATTATTTTTTTTTCTGACCATTTGAGAAACTTATTTATTCTTGATCTTGATTTCCTTCTTGTGTACTTTCTGAGAAGACTTATCACCTAGTAGAAACCTTTAATTCTAGGACACACTTGATCCCAACCTTCTTTGGGTTGTGATTTTTTATTCACCTGTAATAGATAGGTAACTTATAATGGAATTCGGGTTCTTATATGACCTAGTAGAAACTGGATTATGTTGTTTCAGTATGATATTTTCTAGCAGTCATGCCTAATTAAAAAATTTTTACTAGTATATATCTTCCATTGCCCAAAAATCTTTTTGCCTCACAATGGTGGAAGAGTATCAGAAGAGCAGTGGAAATCCTCATTAATTGTAATATTCTTCAACAACTTTTGAGAAAATGCATTTTCAATTATAACCAAAGAATTGAAACTTAGTATAGACTAGAGATCATTCAGTCTTATTTTATGTTCTTTATTAACTTTTTATAGTTAACATGTCTTTGTATACATTTGATTTACAGAATAATGTAAACTATATACTATTTATTACAGTAAGTAATTAGTCTATTCTACATATAGTATACTAGATCAACCTATTCAGTCACCTGATTTTTCTTCTAGAAAAAACATACAATACTCTCTTAATTTTTTCTAGAACAATTTTATAGAGTAATATAGTTATCAGACTGTGTGTTTACTCTAACCTGTCTCCAGTTTTTGAAACTTCAGTATAGTCTACAGATTTCTCTTCCCATCAAGGTCTCCTAATAATATATCACAAATAAGTTTGGTTATACTTTTATACATCCCACCAGTACAATGTTCACTCTCTTCAGGACTTTAGTCTTCTTGACTTGACAACTTCTTTATCAGTTGATAAGATTATTAGAGTGCCTTTATCAATCCAATTTCTGTCTTAATTGATTATGAGATCAGTTTTATCCTCCTTTACCTTATAATAGTAATAATAAGATACTAATAATCTACAACATTTATAGATCAGCCTAATCTGATAGATATTAGCTATAGGTGATGCTATGTTATAGTAGATTCTTCTATTTTAAGTATCAGTAGGATAGCCAAGATTGTGTCCAATAATAAGTAGTAACTTGTTATTCAATAGAATCATTTTTATTGTGTGTGGTATTTTCACTGGACCCTCAAATAAAGATGGGTCTCTAAAGAGAGAGACAGGGACAAAAGTCAAATGTTTCTCATTAGAAAACATTAAAATTTTTAAATTAATAACTATTAAAAAACTACACACAATTGTTTTCCATTATTCAAATCCTTGATTTATAACATTTCCTGACTTTTGTTTTTATTAAAGTGAAGAGTTATAAATTTTGTTCTTCAAAAAGGAACATAAGTGTTCTGTAAAATTTTATATACTAAATACTTTAGGAATCTATCATTACTCTCAGGTAATATAGAACTTTGAACCTTGTAATTATGACCTGGAAGCATTATCACTATGCTATAGACCCATAGGTCATAAAATTATATTATTTATATATTTATATTTAAATCAATAGATTTATAGGTTTATAGTATAGTATACATGTTAATAAACAAATACTGGATACGTAAACATATAAAAGTTACATATCATAAACTTCCTAATATCAATATAGCAACTTATTATCATATATTCCATATGGAAAAATAATATATAATAGTATTTATTCAATTACATGGTTAAAAAGATACTCATATAATAATAATACATATTGATTTTTTTATGTATCACATAACAACATATTGATGAAAGAACAAACAATAATTAGGATTCTAGAGAAAAAGAAAAAAAAACTATTGAAAGTATTGGGAAAGATAGCTTCTCATTAAGATCCTTAGTAAGTACTTTGAAAAACAAGAATAATATAGTATGAATTGAGACCAATAGTAACCAATCAACCCCACATTTCTGCTGAGTTAATATATGTTTCCTTGATACTAGATAATATTATTGCCAATCTATTGAGAATAAACCCATTGATACTAGCAAAAAAACATATGTTGTGACAATATATTCTCACTCTCTGAAAAAAGGAGCAAGATAAAAAAAAGATTTGAAAGTACCTATGCTAGAAGAAAAGGTATATAATATATTAATAAGCAAACTAGTAATACATGTATCAAGCTCTAACCAAGTTAAAGTTACTATGATAGAAAGCACACCAATTGAAATTTAACTAATCTCTACAGAACCCAAAGAAGTGCACTCCATTAAGGAAGTCATAATGAAAGATAAAACAGTAGTGAAACAAATAGAAATAGAAGTGTTAAAAGAAACAGTGCAGAGAAGCTGTATTACAGACAACATGTCTTATATTACAAAAAACAGGATTCAAGGGACAACAGTAAATCCATTTTTCATAAAACAATAAAGATTAATCAAGGTGAAGATACTCAAAGTCATATTGCTAGAAGAAAATAGAGAAGAGAGAATTATGTATCTCAAAAGAGCTCTAAAAATATCTAAGAGAATGAATCTCTTCAAAACAAAATTTATCAATGACAACCATTGGATTATATTTGGTTTTAATGAAGAAAAAAATATAGCAAGATGTTTGGAGGCTGTTATAAAAAAAAAGCTGAGAACTTTATACTTAGAAGAATAGACAAGATATGAGCACACAACCAGTCTTTTAAAAATATACTTAGAACAAAAAGTTTTTCAAGCCACAAAGCTTTATATCAATCAAAAATAGATCAAAATATATTACATTGGTGTATACAAATCACAAGCTTGATAAATGTATAATTAGACAAATAATAAAAGAATTTGGGAAGATTATTAATAGTCATGAATACAAAACATCTTTCCATAAAAAATGGTTTAGAGTTTATCTTTATACTCACAAAGAATATATTAACTTGAACAAAGAATGGATAATTAAGATAAAATCCAATCAAGTATGATTGGTAATAGCTCACAAGGAACAAAATAATCAAGAAATTACTTAGATTCTAAAAGAGAGAAAAGAAATATTCCTTAAGACTTTATAGAGTTGATAAATTATCTATAAAATCTATAGAAGAAGCCTTAAATCATACAAAGACTAAGGCCTTTTATATATCAAAAAACAAGATTATCTTGGTATCAGAAAACTATGCAGTAGTATACTTTAAGAATAAAAAAGATCTAAGGGAGGTACTCCAGCACAAATAAAGATTAACAATCAAGGGCTAGGATAAAGTATAAAGAATTATTATTATTACTGGATGTCAGCTGATTTAGCTAGATCAGGAAATGCATATATAATGATTAAAGAAACAAGGAAATAAGATTGCAAAAGCTGAGATAAAGTAAGTGAAAATAGAGAAAGTAATAAAAATATAATGGAAATTGAAAAAGAAGTTACACTGGCAGTAAGACTTAGAAGAAATAATAGTTAGTCAGAAAACAGAAGAAATACAATAAGGTCTATATCACCAGTAACTGGTAGCAATAAAGAGCCATTAGGGAGACAGAGACACCAGAAAGCAAATCAAGCCCCATACTAGGCTTCACAATATTTCTTGGAAACAGATGATAAAGCTTTGAATATTAGGTGATATCAAAGGTAAATAATAAAATAGGAAACAAGAAGCCTAAGATCAATTGCAAAACAAGAGTCAGAGGTAACCTAGCTGAGCAAAATATTAGAGAAGTTTAACAAATAATCAGACAAACTAGAGAAAGGTCCACTCAAAAAAAGGGTTAACCATTTCTAAAAAGAATACATTAGTTTAATCACAAAAAGAGAAGGAATAGCAGCTTACCATTCTCAAGTCAAAAATGCAAAATAAGGACAAAGTATAACAAATAGAGAAAAACAATAGTAGATAGTAGTAGAGTAATTAAGATCTTGATATTTTCTTGCAAATAGAAAAAGATAAATTTCTAGAAAGAAACAAAAAGGATCAATAGGTATAAAAAACAAAAGAGAAAAATATATAGAAAAGGATAATTAGAATAGGAACACACAATATTAGAGGTATTACTGATAGTACAAACCAGTATAACCTTATAGAAGAAATATAGGAACAAGGCATTGGAATAATGGAAATATATGAAATAAAACTAATCAATACAAAGGTAAATGGGTCTTCTGAAAGCAAACAATTTTTAAGCATTTTCATAGTATCAATAAAGATACTTTATATGGTGCAGGAGTTAGTCTCTTAATAAAAAAAGATCCGAAAAGAAAAGTAGCTTCAGTAAAAGAGGCAAAAGGATACATAATAATAGTTAATATGCTCATGAAATAGAACAAGATATATATTATCCAGATTTATATTTCCTTAGATAAACAATAAAGTATGAAGGTACAGAAAAAAGTACAAAGCTTTATTAAAGAAAAGAACAGACAAGGCTTTTATATAATAGTAACGGGAGACTTTAATGCTGCATACAACTCTGCAGAAAATAGGATATCAATATATAGAGATAAATTTAAACCATCTTGATGCCCAAAAATATTGTTATTCAACTTTTTAGATGATAGTCCTTTCTTGACATATAGGCTATATAAAAAAGAAAAGATAAAACTCAACAAAATGGAATGCTACTAGCAGTAGTCAGATTAATTATATATAAATATCTCAAAGCCTTACAAACTATTCGATATTCAGATTTGACAACTAAAGTATGGAAAAACAATAGAAAGTAATTATATTATGCTAGTACTAACAATGCATAATAACAATTTCTTTATAAGAAATATCAAAAACAAGCTTTTCACAAAAAGTGAACAAAGAATTAATATAAAGGAGTCAACACTTAAGCAATAGAAGGTATTTAATAAAAGCCTAAATCACAAACTCAAAATGGCAATAGATTCATTGTTTAAAGAAGAGCCTGAAAAATTAAAAGAGAAGCTCAAGCAAACAAGATCTGGAAGATATTCAAAGAACAAATATATAGGGCAGCATATAACAAGCTTGTGACCAAGAAGCTATCTACTTTCCAGAAAAAATATTATAGGTATGGGCCAAAATTCATCAAGTATCAGAAGGCCCTTCAGCTATTCGCATTCTTTAAGAAGGCAAAAAGTACACATAATTTAATTAAATTGTAAGCCCTTAGCATGGTGATTAGAAAATATAACACTATCTTCAGTCCTAATAATTGGATTGAAAATTATTGCATCCAATATAGCATTTCTCAAATTCTATGAAAACTATTAAAAAAGGATATACAGGATACAATAGAAGACCTAAAACTCACTTGTTAGAATACAAAGGCAAAAAAAACAAGAGATACTATTAAAAGAACCTTGGAACAGAGATATGATAACTTATATAGCAATAAAAGGAGAATGATAAACTCTTTGACTGACAGAGAGCAGATTAAAATAACATTGGATAGGATTAAGATTAAAGATGGAGAAAAAGAATATAAAGTATAACTATCAAGAAGAAAGAAATTGAAAGAAAAATAAGAAAATATTATTACAAGATATTTAAAAAATGAAATATCAATTTTGACAAACTTATAAAAAATTGAAAAAAAGAATACAATTCTAAAGATTATATTAAAAAAATGTGATACAAAGATCTACTGGAGCCAATTTCTCAAGAAAAATTATACAAAACACTTCAAAGACTTCCTAATAATAAAGCCTAGAGAAATTACAATTTAATTATAAAATGTTAAAAAGACTGGATCAAGAAGGAAAAAAATATCTTAGAAAGAGGCTTAATTGTTTTCTAAGGTAGAAAGTTACTCTAATAGAATAGAAGCAAAGCCATATATATTCTATAGTAAAATTAAAACTATGGGAATGTGAACTCCTCAACATCAGACTGATAGTGTTGCTGAAGGTCACATTAAAATATTTCATCAAAATCCTTACAAACAGATTGGAAAATATCTGCAAGATTAATAACAATATCCTGCAAGAATCTAATTATATAGGATTATCAGAAGAAAGTATAGCAGAACTGATTCAAATTCTTAATAACATTTGTAAAAAAGCAAGAGAAAATAAAAAGGAGTTATGGATACTTTTACAAGATACAGCAAAAACATATAATACTATTAGCCTGAATATATTAATCAAGACAATTAATAGAATTAAGATATCAGAAGGCTTTATCTAAATTATAATAAGTCTATTTTGAAAGCAAGAATTTAAGATCATATTTGAGAAAGATCTAACTGAAGTAATCACAACAGGAGATGGGATTAATTAAGAAGAAACCATCTTACCACTAGTGTGAAAGATATTCTATGATTCTTTATTGTACAAGATTCAGAATGATAAAACAAAAGGCTACAAAATATCAATGACTTGGGATTCAAAATTAAAGGGAAACACTAAAAAAAAGCTAGAGTCAAGATATGTAGCTATTATATTCATGGATAATACAATATGGATAGCAAGATCTAAAAAGGATATGGAAAAGATTTTGAAAGAAGAATGAATCTTTTATAGAGTAAATGACTTGAAGATTAATAGTAGCAAATCAATATTAATTACTATTAACAATCCCAACCAATATCCAGAAGAGATTCAAGCAGGGATTGACAAAGAAGTAGTTAGAAAATTGGATAGAGCTGAATAGACAAGATTTCTAGAGATCTGGATAGGTAACCAGAAATCTACTATTGAGCTCAAAGAACAAATGCTTAAAGAAATCAATATGATTACTAAGTTTCTAAAAAACAAAAAGTTAACTGACAAGTAAGCACTTTATATTCTGAACAAAGTCTAGAATCGAATTCAGAATGCAATATAGTATACTATCCTAATAAATGTGTAATGCTCTAATAATAACATATAGAAAGTTGTTCAAAAATAAGGCCACACTATATTAATCTATATTTAATAGTGTAGTATATTATTCTAGGATTTATAATTTAAAGAGTGTTTGGATATTGCAAAAAGAAAGTCAGATAACAGAATTATGTAATATATTAAATGACTTAGGGCTAGTTAGA
>CAJVPT010007381.1:0-10113 GCA_910592055.1 Acaulospora colombiana
TGTTTGAAAGACTTTTGTCTTGTGTAGTGGCTGACTTTTGGGTTTTCCAAGAAAATTACCAAAAAAGGAAATTTTTTAGGAAATTTTTATTTTAGCGGAAAGAGTTTTTTTATTTATTATATTTTATAAATAATTTTTTTATAATTAAAAAAACAAAATTAATTAAGATTTTTATATAAAATAACTTAATAAAAATTTTAAAATCTTTTTTATATATAAAATTTTTTGTTTATAAATTTAAAATTAAAATTAATAAATAAATTATATAATAATTTTAATATTTATATGTATATATTTTTTTTTATTTATACTTTAAAAATATATTATAAAGTTTTAAATAATTTAAATATTTTTTATTAATTTATAAACAAAAATATGCATTTTAAAAAATTCTAAAACATTTTGTTACATACTGTATAATTAAACTTTTAATTCATAATAGTTTAACAATTACCACTTGAAAAATATATATATATAAGTGTTTTGTTTGAATAAGGTTATATAAGTTACCTAATTGCCTCTTGTAAAAAAGTTATATATTCAACTATTATTGGACTAAAAATAAAACTAGTAAATAGTTTATAGAATATATTCAAATCAAGGTAACTACAATATTTTTCCAAAAGATTTAAAAGAATAATTGTATACTATATCTTAATTAGTAAATGTTTTACAGTTGTTAATATTCAAAAAAAACTTAAAACTAAAGAAAAAATAATATTTCAGTTAAAACTATACATCATATACTTATAATAATTGAATTTAAATCAAAAGTTAAAAATAAAAAACCATTTCTTAAAAAAGTATATATAAAAATAATTATAATTTACTAAATAATATAAAGATTAAACTATCAAAGTTTGAAAAAAGTAGTTTGATCTGATAAATATAAATTTATACTTTATAATTCAAATCATAAACAATATTGTTGAAAAAAATCTAATAAGCAATTAAATAAGTAATATGTTAAATTAACAGTTAAATTTGATAATAAAAATATAATAATTTAATATTGTTTTTATTCTTAAGGAATTGAAAATCTTTATTATATTAGTGAGAAGATAAATATTGAATATTATTTTCAAATATTTAAAAAGAGTTTTTTAAGAACACTTAAATAGTATAATATACAGTAAATAAAGATAATATTATTTTTCAACAAAATAATGATTTCAAACATACTTCAAAACTTGCTAGAGCCTAGATTGATAATATAATATTACTGTTCTTTAATTGTCTATCCAGTCATCCAATCTTAATTCAATTGAGTATTTTTGAAGTAAAGTTAAATATCAATTATATATATTCTCTGAACAAATTATATGTAAAAAAGATTTATAGAATAAATTATAAAATATAAATATATTAAGTTAATTGAAACAATATTAGAAAGAATTAATAAAGTTATTAAAGCAAAGGATAAATATACTAAGTAATAATTTTTCTATTAATATATAGCATAGATCAAACTTTGTTTTAGGTAATTTATCTTGATTCATTATAATTTATTTGTTAGTATTATTTAATATATAATATAAATTGAATTTGGTTTTTCTATATATATTATTAAATTTATTTTTTATTATTAAAAATAACAAGTTGAACTTATAATATAGTTGCAAAAAAATTTACAAATAATAAAAATTTAAAAAAAATTAGAAGCTTTTAATTTTTTTTAATAAAAGTATTCGATTTATTATTTTGAAACTTAATTATTATTAAGAGTATTCAATAATTTTTTTTTAAGTACTTGTAGCCAAACTAGACTGTCAGTTTATTAATTAATTGAAAATATAATTACATTTTCATTCGAGTAGCATGATATACATAACAGTTAAATTATTATTCTAATATAACTAACTCATCATAAGTATAAAAGTCTCTAAATTCAGTTTTGCAGATAATATTTTGCTCTACAGTATCTTTGAATAAAAACTCTCCTAGTTCACTACATTATTGCTAGCAGGTTGTCACTACTATATATCTAATTAAGTCTTATAGTTTTTATTTGAGTTATTCAGTGGATCAGAATTATTGTATATATGTTTGTATAGATAAAAAGGAAAAAAAAGAAAGAAGTAATATGTTTATTATGTACATTCTCAAATAAGCACTATATACATCAACTATTATAGCAAACTATCATATACAGTATATCACCAACCATATTGATCATATTATATATATATAATTATTACTTTAATAGAAAACTATACAATTTCATCTTAATTATTCTCTATATATTTTTATTGTATACTAGAGTAGATAGATTATCAAACTATCGAATACAGTATCCTAAACCCAGTATTTTAGTTCTTTAAAGTGGTCTGCGGATTTCTTCTTTCACCAAGACCTTCCGATAGTTAAGTTAATGAGTAGCACAAAAACCAATACTTGATTATCAGTAGTATTTTATTGGTTTGGAGATTTACTTTTATGTGTTACTTTCTATTTGGTTTTTTGTATAACTAGGGAATATTAAGATAATCTTGACCAATTTTGGATATCATAGCTAATTACAATTCTTATATAAATTATACTACTTATTAATAGATATTTTTTCTCTGAAATATTTTATGACAAATAACTATATTGAAAATATCAATTATATATGATTAGGTCAACAGATGCAAATTTTATTAATTTTAGATATTATACCTGAAGGATTTGAACCTGTATTTTATGATTCTATAAAGTGCTAATCACTACACTATTAATCCATAGGTTCTCTAAGAGTATTCAATAATTAAATAAGAACCAGTCATTATAAATGTATACAATTTTTGTATAAAAATATTTTCTAAAAATCTTGAATATTAATATTTAAATTCAAATTATCACTTAATTCTCTTCTCTTTCTTTTCCCACTTTAAATATATTGAACATTAAATTTGCTTAATTCTATATTTCCAATATTTAAAAGATTCTGGATTAAACTTTTAACTATAAAAAAGATTCAAATCTGAGAAGCTGTTTTTATATCTTTGCTCATATGATATATTTGAAAACCCATTCTTTTAGATAACTATATACTTGTTTAAATTTGTAAAAAAATTTTAATAATACTTTTTATAAAACTTTAAAATAATAAATTAGATATTAATTTTTTAGATTGATTTGCAGTATATATTTACTAAAGTTAAAAATATTAATATTTATCTTTTTATGGATTTAGATTTTTTTAAATTGATTGTTCTCAAAAATTTTTTGACTCTAAGATCTTTAAAAATATTTGATATATGTCTCAAAAGAATTATTTAATTATTAAGATCCAAACTTGAAATACTTAAAAATAATGATTCTTCCATATTATCTTTAATATTATTATCTTAAGAAAAATTTAAATTCAATATCTTTTATTAGTAACATTAAATTCTACAATACCTAATTTATTAAATATGCAATTAAATTTTTAATATAATCAGCTTTCTGAATCTTGAAATTTTAATCATAAAAATATATCATTTTTGCTAATTCTGATTTATACTTCAATAATTTATAATATAATTAAGATATCTATAACTTGTTTACCTTTAGTATATAATTCTTTGATTTATCAGTAAACTTTTATAAATATGAGGTAATAACAAATTATGGAAATAGTGCAAATGTTTTCAATTGGATCTTAATTCTTAAAATATATATATATATTAATATTATTAAAAATAAATAAAATTAATAAAACTATAATTATATTTATTCTTATTACTCTTATAATTGTAATCTTGTGAGTGGTAACAAATAACAAGGTGAGTAACTTCATACAGGAGATTTTTATTGAGTTTTATTTGATAGAAAACAGGTAGTATATTCTAGAATAACTTTTATGTATAAATACTATATAATCACAAATAAAGCAAAGTTAAGCTAGTATTATAAAAATAATAATAATAATAATTGTAATTTTGCAATTTTTTTCTTTAAGTTTGTCTAATTAAATAATAAATTAATAAAATAAAATAATTCAAAATTGAATTATATTAAATATAATATATTTATATTAATATTTTTTGGAAGTATATCAATTTTACCATTATTATTTTTACTATTATTATTATTACTATTCATATGTTTCTTTTCTTTTTTTGATTTTTTTAGATAGAATTAATATGAATTAGTAAAATAATATAAGTTGAACTTAGATTTTATTTAATTAAATATATCTATATTGTTCTTATTATATTTACTATTATTATTATTGCTACTTATTTACTCTTTTTCTTTTTTTTAATTGTCTATTTTAGTAAATAGAATTAATAAAATAATAAAAGTTAAACTCAGATTGTGTTAAATTAAATATATTTATATTGTTTTTATTATATTTATTATTATTACTATTACTATCTACCCTTTCTTTCCCTTTTGATTTACTTATTTTAATAAATAAAATTAGCAAAGTAATATAAGTTGAATATAAATTATGTTAAATTGAATATACTTATATTGGTTTTGTTATATTTATTATTATTACTATTGCTACTTATTCACTTTTTTTCTTTTCTCAATTTATCTATATTACTATTTATTTACTTTTTTGATTTATTGTATCTATTTTATTATTTAATTACTTTTTTAATTCATCTATTTTAATGGATATAATTAATAAGAAAACAAAAACAAATTTTTTTTGAGTACTCATAGCTATACTAAATTGTTAATTTATTAATCAATTGAAAATATAAGTATATTTTTATTTAAGTAGTATAATATATACTATAATTAAACTATTATTCTAATTTAACTAACTTGTAATAAGTATAATAGCCTCTAAGTTCAATCTTAAGAACAATATTTTACTTTGCAGTATCTTTGAATAAAAACTCTTCTAGTCCATTATATTATTGTTGGCAGGTTATCACTGTTGTATGTCTTATCAAGCTGCTGGAATACAGGAAACTACAAAAAAATAGTTTGAAAAAAAGAAAAAGAAATATTTAAAAATATCTAAATAGATAACAAGAAAATAAAAAGGTAAAAATTAAAAAAAAAATTTTAACTTTCTTTAAAGATTTGTTTTTCAAGACCTCTTTTTTTTTTTTAAAAAAAACCCTCTGTTAGGTTAGATATATGTGCTTTATTAAATATATGTATATTTTACATTAAAAATGTATCGCTAAAGCTAAGTCTCTACCTAACTTACTTGTTTCTATTTTAAGAATTATTAAAACTCTAAGTGCAACTTTAGGAGTGATTTATCACTCTATTAGTAGTTCAAATAAAGATCTTTCCAACTGTTAACTTTATTGCTTGCAGGTCACTACTGCAGATCACTATGCAAGATTCTGACAGAGCTTAAAACTCAACTATTTCATTTCATACTTTATTCTTCTTATTAAAATTTCTTGGAGACCTTAATTTTCAAGGTTTCCTTCTTTAGATAGTGGATTTCTTTTCTTCATAGTATAGTTTTCTGGCCTAATAGACAAGAAGATCTTTTTATCTTATCTTCTTTATTAATTCCTTGTATTCATTCCTATTTGATTACCTTTTCACATCTCTTGTTCCAGATGTCTTTTTAGATTTGATTGCAGACTCTTTTTTGCATTTTTAATATCCACTTTCTTGTTATTCTTTTTATACATTTACCTTAACATTTTAGATCTGCTACTTATAAAATAAGGTTAGTTCTTATAAGGCCAGTATAGAAACTTAGCATATTCTAACTTGTTTCAGAAGTCTGTTTCATTATTTTAGTGATCCATTTGTCAAACTCCCCTATTTCTTCACAGTCATCAATAATCAGTCTGGAATTTTTTTTTCAGCCTTTCTCTTTCTTTACTAAATAGCTCTTTAAAGTTTCTAATAATTCCACCTACTCCTTTATTCCATGCCTCTTGTAATTAATCTTTATAGGCTAAACATTCTAGTAGGTGTTCTATAGTTTCATCTTATTGATTATATGCAATACATTTCACTTGCTTGTATAGATCCAGTCTTCTTGCAGCCAACTTACTTAAGGTAGATAGTTCATTATTGACCAGTTTAATAAGAAAGCTTCTTTATTGGAATTGTTTAAAAGATGTATTATATATATATTTATCCTTAACCCTTTTCTATATTAGATCTTATATGTGAGCCTGATATTCTGAAATTTGATGACTCCATTTTTCCTCTGTTCTATTTTGTTGTGTTCACAGATAGGCTGTTGTCTTATTATTAATATTATTAAGGAACTGCCTAATTGGATCATCTAAAGTTATCCCTTGTTACTTGATTTCAGTTACAATTTTGTATGAAGTAAGATCTTTTCATTCAATTGGTAGAAATTTCAGGATTTCCTTAGCTAAAGCATTCACTTCTTCATTATAAGGGTCATTTGAGTTTGCCTTAACTTTTGTGAGCTTTAGATCTATGTTTTTTTTTTTGTTAGCTCTATTATTCATACCCATAGGAATCAATTTTTTTTCTTGAGCCATCTCTTGTGTATCCTTTTTGGATCTTCTTTTTATAAAGATTTTCACTTAGAAATATATGCCTGACTATTTGTAAAGATCTTCTCTATGTTTTCAATTGGGACTATCAGGAGTATTGTTATAATTGCTATCAATTTTGCTCTTGTGAACAAGGAACAATTGTTTACTCCTATTTGAAACTTGATTTTTTTTTCTTTTTTTCTATTTGGATTCAGGCTGCTCTTATTTTCATATTTTCTTTTCCATGATTAATAAGTAATCTATCAGAATAGAAAATTGGTTTTTCTTTAGATCTAAGATTACATTGAAATATATCTATTAGGTGGTTTTGATATACTCCTTCTCTAATATATTTTTTGATAATAGCTTTTTTCCAGGTTTAGATGTCCATATGATTTACTCTATTATTTTGGATCTTTAAAGGGCTTTGATTGCTATAAATCACTTCTTTGATTCTTTTTTCATGACTTAGGATTGGGGATTTTTAAGTCTCATGTTCTTCTAGTGGACTTTTTTGTATTGAAGTATGGTACTACATATATTTTTCCTATTTCTTTTTCAAGGATACAGTCACCATTTAATGTTATGACTTCTAAACATTCCAGACATTTTTATATATTGATCTTCTGATCATTGTTGAAGTTATGACTGGTAAAGTGCTCTACTATTGTGACATTTTCATTTTTTTCTTGTTTTAATTTTCTCCAAGTTACTTGATTTCTTTTATTTTCATCACTATCCACAATTTTTTTCGCTTGTCTCAATTAGGGTCTATTTTTGAGTATTTTGGTTTCCATTTCATATAATTTTCTCTTTTGAATCTTATACTATAAGCTACTTTAGTTGTTCCTTTGAAAGATTTTCAATATCTTTATCTTTACTTTATTATACTCATAAAGATGGAATTTTACAAATACTTATAATATATGATAAATGTAAGAGTAGATACAAATAATATAACTATAAATATAAAACTACAATGTAAGAAAGATATTTGATACTCTCTTAATTTCTCCTAGAACAATTTTAAAGAGTAATCTAGTTATCAAACTATTATCGTACTCTAACCAGTGTTATGGATTTTAAATACTTTAGTGTGATCAGCAAATTCCTTCTTCTACCAAGATTTTTTAATAAAAGAGTTATCAAAATTTTTGATATTACTTAACATCCCACTAATATAATGTTTACTCTATTACTAACTTAAATATAGAAGTAATGGAGATGGAGTCTTATCTTCAACCATCTCTAAAAATTCCATCAATAAATTCAACTTCTTCATATTATATATTTATCAACAAGGATTTGTATTTGTGATAGAAATTAAGATCATTAATTGTTTCATCAAATCCATCTTTGAATAATCCTTCAGGTATAGAGAAAGTAAACTTTAAATAAGTCTTGAAACCTCAAATAGTTAATCCAAAACCACTAGTAGTGGGAATATAATTGTGAATATTAATCTTCCTTTCTTAGATAGATGAATTCGATATTTGCTGGATTTATCTTTCACTTGCTTTACTAATTCAAGTAAAGTCTGTTTATTGAGCTCATCACAATCAGTCTTAAAAATTTTTCTGAAAGGCTTCCAAACCAGTGCTCCAGCAATACTAGTCTTGGTTTCTTGATGAGCTGCCATACATTTTTTTCTTCACTTGACATGTTTATTAACTTCTATAGTATCTAGTTTGTGATATCTATTGAAATGTTTCTTTCGTGAAGTGTGACTGATGAAGTCTTCATCACACTTAGAACATTTACATGACTTGGAAGACAGAGATTGTTTAGGCAAAGGTTGTTTATCTTTCGGTTTATCTTGTTTCTTATTTTTTTGACATCTTCCTTTTTTCGGATAATGGTTTCTCTTTTTTTTAGAGGAGCCCAGGTCAAGTGGAGGAGAGAAGACTTGTTATTTAGAGTTACTAAAACAGATAGAAAAAGCCCTGCCTATCTATTTGGCAAAAGGCTCCTTTACTTAATTCAACTGTTCTATAGGTTCGGAGTACTTGAACATAGTACCATAGGAAAAGCTTATCTCTACAGAGAAGTTCACTATATTGTGTTTGATCTTTAAAACTACTATCTCTTATTGTTTACTTTTTTCCTTGAGAAAATTTCTTTATAAGAAAATTTTTAAGAAAAAAGGAGATTATGGAAAAGAGTTTTTTTTTTTTTTTGCTTTTTAAGACCTTTTTTTTTTTAAACACTCTGTCAGGCTAGATATGCGTGCTTTATTAAACATGTGTATACTTTATATTAAAGATGTATCACTAAAGCTAAGTCTCTATCTAACTCACTCGTCTCTATTTTAAGAATTATTAAAACTCTAAGTGCAACTTCGGGAGTGATTTATCACTCCATTAGCAGTTCAGGTAAAGACCCTTCCAACTGTTAACTTCATTGTCTGCAAGTCACTACTGCAGATTGCTTTTTAAGACCTCTTCTCAATAAGAAATGCATAAATGAAATATTATTTCTTTTCTTGACTATTGTTGTGGGCTATCCCGATGAGTCTATAGTTAATCCATAGCACCTCACATAATCCAGACATCTCACAAATACTTACAAAGAAGAGAATGCCTCCTATAAAGAACACTTAGAGAAGACAGAAACATGGTGATTGACTTGGCCAAAGGTAAGTGTTTCTTTATTGCATTCTGTTTTTTGAGAGGTCATTAACTCGTATCTCTATTCTCCATAAGGATTGTTTTTCCTAACACTTTCAGCTCTGCCTTTTCGATATACATTGGTAAGCTATTTATACTTTTCTATCTAACAATAGCTATCTACTTTATAATCGGCTATATCAACCCTAAGCTTTGCTAAACTTTCTATACTTTTCAGATACATACAGTTTTCTTATCAGTACCTAAGCCTTATCTATAGTTTCTTACCTTGCAATACTCAATCTTTCATGTCAAACTTTCAGGTTTTTGAATTCTAGACCGTTAAGCATAAATCACATCACCCACATGACTCATGATACTATCTAAGGAACTTATCCATTTTTGATCTTGATTTTCTTCTTATGTACCATCTAAGGAGACTTATTATCTAGTGAGAGCATTTACTTTCATAATACACTTGGTCCCAATCTTCTTTGGGCAGTGATTTTTTATCTACTTGTGATAGAGAGACAACTTATAATAGACCCAGATTCTTATGTAACCTAGTGGAAACTGTGTCATATTGTTTAAGTATGATATCTTTTAATAGTCATATCTAGTTAAAGAAATTTTACTGGTATATATTATATCTTCTATTACCTGAAAGATTAGATTTTCCAATAATCCTTTTGCTTTGTAATAGTGTTAGGGTCTTGAAAGAGATAGGGATCCTCATAAATTGTGATATTCTTCAACAACTTCTGGAAAAATATATTCTCAGCTGTAATCAAAGAGTTGAAGCTTAGTAAAACTATACATTAATTTAATCTTATTGTCTAATTGGTGTCATGGGTTATTCCAGCAAGTCCGTCACTAATCTGTAGCGCCTCGCATAACCCAGACTTCTCAAGAATATTCATAAATGACACAAAGAAGAGAACACCTCCTATAAAGAACACTTAGGGAAGGCAGAGATGTGATGATTGACTTGGCTGAAGGTAAGTGTCTCTTTATTGTGTTCTGTTTCTTTGGTATATCACTAACTTTTATCTCTATTCTCAATGAGGGCTGTTTTTTCTAACACATTCAGCTCT
>CAJVPT010007382.1:0-10113 GCA_910592055.1 Acaulospora colombiana
GGTACATGCAATAAAATGATATATCTTGACCCTTTCCCTGATTACGATAAAAAAAAAATAAAAGGAAAGTAGATAATAGCTAAACTATTATTCTAATTTAATTAACTCATTATAAGTATAAAAGTCTCTAAGTTTAGCCTTAGGAATAATATTTTATTCCATAGTATCTTTGGATAAAGACACTTTTAATCTACTGCATTATTGCTAGCAGGTTGACACTGCTATATATAATAATGGGTTCCTAAAGTATTTAACATATAAAATTTCATAGATTACTTATGTCTTTTTTTGAGAAACAAAATTCATAACTCTTCACTTTAATAGGAACAAAAATCAGAAAATGATATAAATTAATAATTTGGATAATAAAGAACTATTATATATAGTTTTTTTAAAGTTATTAGTTTAAAAATTTTAATGTTTTCTAGTGAGAAACATTTAACTTTTGTCTTTGCCTTTTTCTTTAGGAATTCATTTTTAGCTATATATCATATCAAGTTACTAAAATACAGAAAACTACAAAAGAATGGATTGAAAAAAAGAAAAGAGGATATCTAAAAATGTCTAAGTAGACAACAAAAAAATAAAAGAGTAAAAATTGAAAAAAATTTTTCAGCTTCCTTTAAAGATCTGCTTTTCAAGTTTTCTTTTCAATAAAAATACCTATTTTTACCTTTCCATACTACCTATATATTTAAAAAGTTCCATTTATCAAGAAAGTTAAATAAAAGGATTTCTGAATGCTATGATGATCTGAATTTTGTTTTGAAAGATGATATTCTATCTTTCACATGATTGTATACTACATTAAAATCCTTTATTAATATTATATAAAAGCCTTATCCATATTTATTCTCAATATGACTTTTCACTTTCTCTTATACTTTTTTGTTTTTTTGCTTATTTAATAGAATATATACTTGTATAATACAGATTTTGTTTCTTTTTATCAATAAGTTGATTGCAATTATATATCCTTTTATTTCTTCTACTGATGCTACTTTTTTTCAAGATCTTTTTTAATTAGTAGACTAATTCCTGTTCCACATGTAATGTCTGTATTTGTACTATGGAAGTTTTTAAATAATATTTAATTGCTGAATACTTATTTTACATTTGTTTTAATCAATTTCAATTTTATCTCACTTAATTCTAGTATCCCTATTTCTTGTTTCTACATCTCTTCTATAAGACTATATTGAATCACTATATTTGAGATGCATTTAATATTGTATATACTAATCCTTATTACTTTCTTATGAATATTATCATCATCTTTCTTTTTTAATACACTTTTATCTTTTACTTTCTTGGGAAACTCCATTTTTTCTATTTGAAGAAATATATAGATATCATAATTTTTTGCATTAAATTATTTCTTCTTGTTCTATTTGTCATATCTTGCCCTTGTTTAAGTATTTTTGTTAAGAGAATTGGATCAATTCTCCTTATTGTTATCCTAAAAAACTGGTATTTCTAGAAATAATTTGCACTCTGTTTATCCTCTCTTATTTATTTACTGGAAGTTGTTTTCCCTTCTAGTCTTGAAATTCTACTATTCAGCCTTTTTAAGTTTGCTAAAATGAGTTTAGAGAGTTCTGTCTATCTTCTATTTCAAATTCTGTATCTTCTCTTAATGAAACTTTCTGTTATTATTGATTATCTATTGGTTCTCTATTGTTTCCTAGGCTGAGCATCTAAATATCCTGTTTTTCTATTGTTTTAATTCATTGTTATAAGTTTGTTTTATATTTCTTTGACTCTTTATTAGCTAGCCTTATTTAGATAGTTTTTTGATTGACTTGTTGAAACTGTTAGTATCATTATAAGAGCTCATCTCTTATAAATCTTGGATCTTTATTTAGACTTCTTATTACTTCTAATATCTATTCTCTCTATCCTTACAACTTGTTAACTAGACTTATCATTGCTTGAATCACTTTCTGGTTTGAAAACTTCTAGTTCAGAAGCTTCTGGTTCAAAAACTTCTGTTTTGTGAAACTGCTCTTTTAAGGCTTCTATTTCTTTGATAAAATATTTCTTGACACTTTATATTAGTTTGTATTCATGAATAAAAATATATTACTTCAATGCCCTTGCTAAATCTTGGACTGATGCAAAATATATTACTGTGTGTCCTTTTTTTTGAGTATATGAGGATTGCTAGGTGTATACATATCTTTGCTTTAGTATATCTAATTACCCTTACAATCAAATTAGTTGTGGTATTGTGTATTCCATACAATCTCAAGGATTGAGAATTTTAATATTTGATAATATTATTAATCTCATTATCATCTGGCTTATATTGAGTAAGATAGCTCTAATTGTTTCTTAATTGATATGTATCATTCATTCTTCTTCTATATTATTATATTGCTAATATAATATAATTTGAGCTTTAATTCTTCTTTATGATCTTGAATAATTGTAAATATGAATATTTGTTATCTCTTCATATCTTTAAAGAATAGATTTGATTTTATATCTTAAGTGACTTCAATCAATATCAATAAGGATTACTACTAAAGATCTCTTGTTCTCCTTTTCCTTCTGCTAAAAGATTTTCTTATATATAGGATATGAAACATTCATCCATTTTTCTGTCTCTAGAAATATAACTTTAAAGTTTTTGCTCTTTTTTGTTAGCTTTTTCTAAATATTGCAAAGCATATTCTTCTTTTTCACAACAGAAGATTGTCTAGACATTGCCATTGAGAAAATTTTTTTGAAAGGCTTTAAGTCTTTTGATAGTTCCAGTATGTTTTGGAGATATGCCATTCATTCTTATTTTGATTTTCTTGAAAGTTTAGTCATAAATACTCCTATTTTGTATTTATTATCTTTTTAAATATAAAATAGATTTAGATTAGATATTTTTATCTGTTTCTTACAGAATATATAAATTGCTTTGTAATGTTATCCCCTTTAATTTTTTCAGTAATTTCTTCTATTTTGACTTGATCTTCTATTGTCTTTTCTTCTATTTCCATTTTGATATTGGAGAGAATTTCTACTATTATTATTGGTTGAACTTCTATGTCTATTTTCTTTTCTGGGAGATCTTTGATTGCATAAAAATTATTTATTATTGGTTACTTCTTTGAAGAGATATAAGAAGTTTGTTATGATTTTTCTTCCTGATTTATTATATCAAAGTACTTGTCCTCCAAGAAAAGGACTAAAAAGTCTTCTTCTTTGCCTTGCCTCTGAACCCAGAAGTAGAGAATATATTGTTTGAGAACTACGGCCTTGATAAAGATAGTTTGATTAATATTTAGAATCCTAGTAATAATACTATCTAGAATCAAATATCTGCTTGTTTTTAGAGCCCTATTTGAGATATTGTCTATAGCAAATATTGTATTGTGAATAGTTTGTGTAGCCTATAATGTTTGTTATTGATTATATTTGTTTAATAGTTGGACCAGTATATCTATAATATATGCCTTCATAATTTGCATTAACTTATGTTTTTTCATAGTCATATTGAATTATATATCACAGAAAAATATATTGTTTACTTTTGTATAATATTATGTTTTGATCAGATGTATGTTATTGTTTATTTATTTTAATCAGACATACATTATTGTTTATATTTATATAGTATTGTGTTTTAATCATACATATGTTATTATTTATTTTAATTGAATATATATTATTGTTTACTTTTAATTCTAGTTTATCAGTATTGTTTATCAAAACAGTTTAGTGAAATATGTGAAATTGAGAAGTTAATCATGTTCTAATTAAATTATCTATTTGATACCTAAACAAGTTATTATATTTTTGAATAACATGTTTATTTTTTATGTATCATAATAATTATTATGTATTGTTATTGTGATATTTGGATGCTATTTACTGTTTAGTAAAAGAGATTTGAATGTCTTTCTAGATATTATAAATCTTGAATCTGAACTGATTTATTGATTTGATCTATTGTTTACAGGACTTCTGGTATCAAGAAAGATATTAACCTGTATTGGTCTGACTGAGAACTTGGAGAGTTGTGGTTGGATCTCAAAGAGCTTACTATAAATCAGTTTTTTTAAATTTTTATTTCTTCTATAAAAAAAGAAAATTCATAAAATATGGTTTAATGTGTGCCTGTACTTTTCTACTTCTTGTTGTCAGAAGATTAGATGTACTAAAGACTAGTCTTGTATAGTTATTTCTTGTTATTTTGCTAGTTTTATTGAAAGTTTTTTTTTGTGTTATGGCTGGCTTTTTTTATTTTCAAAAATTATTAAAAAAGGAAATTTTTAGGAAAACTGAGGATCAATGAAAAGAGTTTTTTTAATATAATCTATAATATATAAATTTATTATTATAATATTGAAAAATTTATAAATATAAATAATTTTTTTATAAGTTTTATAAATTTTTGATAAATAATAAATAAATAGTTATTAAATTTTTAATAAATGGTTAAAAAACTTTTAATAAATAGTTTTGATAAATAATTGTCAAATTTTTAAAAAATAGTTGATGAATTTTTAATAAATAGTTTCGATAAATAATTAATAAATTATTAATAAATTATTAACAAATTTTTGATGAATTATTAATAAATTAATGTCAAATTTTTGATAAATTGCTAATAAATAATTTTATGACAAACTTTTATTGAATTGTTAATGAATTTTTGTTAAATAGTTAATAAATTATTTAATGCTTGTTAATAAATTTTTAACAATTTATTTATTAATCTTTTAATTAATCAATTTTTAATTGCTGAATTTTTTTTATTGTCAAATTTTTTATTGCCACTTTATTGTTGAAATAATAATATATTGAGTGATAACAATAAAAAAAAATTCAGCAATATTTTATTATTAAATTTAATCAAATTTAATAATAATTTAGCTATCAAATGACATAGTTTTAACTAGTATTTAAATAAAATATATTTTTTAATTGGTATATACTTTTCTAATGATAGTTCTATTTATTAGACTTTAAATATATATTTTATAAAAAGTTATGTAATTGTCTTTTTTTTTTGATATGTTACTAAGTTTAAATTAATTTGTTCTTTTTTCAAAAATTATTAAAAAAAATTTTTTTTAAGAAAATAATAGATCAATAAAAAAGTTTTTTTTTTTACTTTTATTAATTTTAATTATATTATATATATTATTATCATTACTAATATAAGAAAAAAATTTTATAAAATGAAAAAAACTCTTTCCTACTTCGTGAAAATTCTCTTTTTAAGAGGTTTTCTTTTCCCTTTCCCCCTTCTTTACTTCATACACGCAAATAACAACTATGCAGTGGACAAAGTCTGAGATATGCTAATACCACATGAGGCTCTGTTATCTGACTTGTTGATATATAGAAGGTATTATGTCTAGAGAAGTGCGAGCGAATCAGCACTCTGCACATGGCAAATGTCTGAGACAAAGGGAAATGTCCTTAGGGGAGGGACACTCCTGGAGTGAGGCTTTGCATTTGACTGAGTCGTCATAGACAAAAATACCTTTATTCTCCTTAGTTTTTTCCAACTCCTTAAACTTCCCCCATCTCTTCTTTTTTCCCGTTTACTTTCACCCCCTCGTTTTATATCCTTCCTGCCAATGGATAGCTTTCTCCTTTTCCAAGGTTTTTTTCCTAGACCTACTACTCCTTCCTCTATCGAACCATTTTATCAATCCCATGGCATATCAAACCTTCTCTCTGGACAAGTTGGTGAACTTGACTCATAAAAAAGGATACTTGATAATATCACCACTACCAAAACTCAAGAAAAAAACTATGGGACTTTTTCTTGTTTTAACTGTCTCCCAAACTTCACCAAAAACTGTGGTCAGCTTACCCCTTCCAAAAGATCGGCACAGACTGATTATGCCTTATTAGAACCGAGGCCCCTAGCAAGGAAAGACCCATGACCTATACTTTAACCCATCCACCCTCCTAGCTCAGGATATCCCAATATGACACTCCGCTTAAATGAAAATCAGCCAAATCGGGCTGATCCGATGTCACAGGTGGTAACAAAGAAGGCAAAGTGCCTCCTTCCAAGGTCTAAGCGAAAAATATCTCTGGGAGTATTGAAGAGTAAAACTAAATCCTGTCGGGTATATACTATACAGTTTAGTCTAGCAAATATAACACAAAATTTATAAAGCTCACTGCTAGAGTAGCCTGTTTTGTCATTTATGACTGTGTATTTAACCATTTGGCTCCTAGCTAGGTCTACCCACTCACAGAGTGGAAACAGGTTCACCTAAAGAAAATCGCGATAAGTTATCATTAATTTGCATGTATATAGAAATATATAGTTTGTATGAGATGATTGATGTTTAGTCCTAAAGAATTTCAATATTCAACACGTTAAGTTATTACTTAATAAAAGGCGCTCGCATCTAATACCAGTTGTGGTTTTTAAAAAAAAAAAAAAAAAAAATTTTATAAAATCATCTTTTTTAATTAAACAAGTTCAATTTATAAAAATTATTCTAATATTAAAAAATAAACTATAGAAATTTTTATTAAAGTATATTTTAATTTTTATTATAAATTTTTGGGATATATTGAACAAAAACAAGATTTTTTTTTTAGTTTTTAATTTTATTATACAAAATTCTTTAAAATAAATTTTTTCATATTTTAGTCAAATAAAATTTTTATAATATAATATTGATATAATAAATATAATAAATAAGTTTACATTATATATTATTAGGAAAATTTTCAAATAATCTTAAATAAGTCTTAAATTTAAGTACTGGATTTTTAAATATTGAGAAGTAAAAAAAAAATTTTTTTAATCAAATATTTCTTTTAAAAAGATTTAATAGATACAATTAAAAATTTTTTAAAAGTTTTAAATTGTTTTATATATACTGTATATATATGTGCTGTATATTAATATTTTTATTTTGTTATTTATCAAAAAAATTTTTAAATAGCTGGCTTGACCTTGTTTATTAGTTCTAATAAAATAATATAAGATTGTAAACTGTAATAATTATAAATAATACAATATACATATATTATTAAATCTCTTAAAACCAGTTACTGTAAATATAGGAATTAAAGATATTAACTGGTTTATTTAAGTTATTCAAAGTTGGATTTTTAATATATAAAATTAATTTTATAAATAAAATCCTTATATTTGTAAGAATATAATATACTGTACGTATATAATTGAAAAAAATTGATAAAATTATCATTAGGTTTGATTCTTATAAAAAAATATCCCAACAAAACAATTAAAACCAAATATGATTAGAAAATATATAAAATCGGACTTAATTTTGTTAAACCCCTCTAACATAGTTAACTACTTTATAATTAATTGTACCATCGCAATTTCGAAAAAAAAGTTATATGACATAAATCATGTCAAGATTAGATTTTTTTAAAACACGCAGTATTTCCAAAAAAAACTTGATCTGATATACTGTATGCACAATATCCAGGTTGAATGAGATTTCAAAAAATCATGAACGCATACGAGTTATTCCCATGTCACTTGATATTAATATACAAGTAAATTATAACTTTAATTACGTATTTACTGTATTTCTTTATTATATACAGTACATTTGTATATCGAATCCTCTCATTTCTTATTTAAAGTGATGCAGGGGAAACACCTGAAATCGGTAGAAAGGAAACTAAAGGCGCAGAAGATCGAGTTTAGCGTGCTTCGTAGATCCTCACCAAAAGGATTGTATGTAACGGAATTATTAAAATCGTCCTCAAGAATAGTTACTGTAATTCATCGAACAAAACCTTATTATGGTTGAGAATTTTATTATTTAAATAACCATATTGATAGCGTGAAAAAAATGTGGCATGTTTGCAACGGTTAGTTCTAGGAGAAATGGACTTGCCTTCCTCTACCGTGTTTTATCTATTGAACTTCCCTTTCACCTTACAATCTACTTTAAAATGAAAATAGAAACAACTTGATAACACTTGCAATAAAATCACGTGAAACATGGGCTGAAGGTTCTATTGTCCAAAATAAGATACGACGCGAATACAGGAAATGCGAGAGATCATAACAAGCTTGGTACGTATTCTCGATACACCATTAAATGAAGGGATTCTATTGCTCTGATGTAATTGTGCCAAGACGCGCCACCTTACACCATCTATAGCTTAACAAGAATCAATCTACCTTTTTCTAAACATCTCAGATTATCACCTGATGCCTATCACATCATTCTATTAAATTATTTGCACCGGTATTTTCGCTCTTGAACTTTGATACCCGCCAACAATATGACCCATCCCGATCCGCCTAGAATTATCGCTGACGATGGAACCGTACAAGTCGAAATATTTTCTTCCACAAAGGAAGTTTTATATCGCAAAGTATGTAAATATTTCCCGAATGTGACAGTTCGTAATATCTCTTATAATATTTAAAAAACTTTCATCCAAAGGGATTCGTTAACGGCAGGGAAACGACTGAATCTATTGATCTGACAGTCGTTGGTAAGTTGCCTGAATGGTTGTCCGGAACTTTTTTCACGGTTGGTCCGGGGATTTTTGATATAAAGTACAATAGGATGATTGAGGTGGAAGGAGGTTATGAAAGCGGAACTGCGACTTTCTCTATGGGTCACTGGTTTGACGGGTAATAATAACCTTTTATGTCAGCCCTCATGCGATCTCGATCAATCGGTTATACGTAGATTGATCTCACTTCTTGATTTGATCCGACAGGCTTCCGCTAGTAAACTCGTTTACGTTAGATGGCGCAGGGAAGAAAATAAATTATCGTTCACGACTTACCAGTAAAAAGTACGAGTCGAAAATACGCGACAACCATGGAATCGTGACAAGACATCCATTTTCATTGTTAAAGACTAACACAAAGTAATGCACAATACTTTCCGATGTCATTTATACTGTTCGATATACTAATAATTGATTTTTGTGCAGCCAAACTCCATTAACAAAGTTCCTCGGAAAAAAGAGAGCCACCAAACCAGAACAGGAGTCATGTGGAGCCAGTATCAACGTCAACTTTCCAGGAGGAAAATCCAAAATATTTTGTCAAAATCATTCTAGCCAGGTACACATAATTTGCTGACTTGTATAAATATTTGCTTTTCAATGGTTTGATAAGTTTTTGGGGGGGCTCTTTTTTTTTTTTGCGAATTCAAGATAGTAGAATTTAATGCGCATGATCTAACCCCTACTCGAGTTTTTTCTTGGGACGAAATAAATCCGTTATTTCGTGGAGATCATGCATCTCCTCATTCACACTATGATGAGACCACCGGCGAATTAATCAACTTCAACATGGAGTATGCACCATTGGGAACCAAATATAATTTCTTTTCAATATCAGAAGATGATCCAAGCGGTCAGTTAATTGCCAGTATTACGGCCAAAGCATCCTATGTTCATAGCTTTGGGGTCACGCCCGGATTCATCATTTTGGTATATTGCTACTACATTATAAGAGAAGAAATTTATTTAATCATTAAAGAACTTTCTAACCTTCGAATAATTGGTAGGTGATCTTTCCGTTTTATGTTAAAAATGCTAGTTTCGGTGTCAAGTGGTCGGACAACATCTTGGATACGTTTACATTCAAACCGAATGAGCCTACATTATTTTACGTTATCTCCCGGGAGAAGAAAGAACTTGTCGTCACGTATAAATCAGACCCTTGTTTCGCGTAGGTAAAAGTGTCAAACGATTTATACTTACTCATCGTGATCCGCGTGCTAACAAATATTTTATGGTTTCTTTTTCCTAAACAAGATTCCATCACATCAATGCATTTGAAGATGACGATGACAATGTATATTTGGACATTGTGTGTTATGATACGGTAGATGTTATATATGACCTGACGCTAGAAAACTTGCGTCATGGATTAACCATTGGTTTGCCTACGGCCGAGGTGCGTAGATTTGTTCTACAGGAGGTCCAACGCGAGTCAATGAAATTCGCAAAAAATTCACAAGCGGCTCAAACAGATGGTGCTCAAAATCTGTTGACATCGATGTTTTCGAGAAATCCCACTTACCAACAAGCCCCCTCTTGGCCTATTGCAAATTACGTCAGGGGAGTCGATACGGTTTTAGAATTACCACGGTATGATTTCATTTGCCAGAAAATCCTTGTGTC
>CAJVPT010007383.1:0-10111 GCA_910592055.1 Acaulospora colombiana
TAATTAGAGGAATTATCCAAATTAGTAAAGGAGTGAAATATCATTCCCTAGGTTGCATTTAGAGAAATAGTTTTTTCAACGACGAGTGAGTCATTATATGAAAATCACAATGATTTGTAAATATCTAGCATATATACAATAAAGACATGCCATACTGACCTGACTGCGGGTTAAAAAAAAAAAAAGTCAACAAAACAATAAAAAAAGCAGTTGTTGCTTGTTTAGAAAAATTTAAAGAGTACTATAACAAGATTAATAAAGCAAGCTTGTTGGCAGTTATTTTAGATCTAAGGTTTAAAATAGAATATTATGAAATGAATAAGTGGAAAGAAATAGTCAGTAAAATTAAAGAAAGGTAAGTATATTTTTATATTTTATTAAATACGATAAAATAAATATTAAGTATGTTGTGATTTTAAAGTTTTTTAGAGTCTTTTCAAAAATACAAGAAGCATGGCATAGAAAATACTACATCAAGCAGTTACAAATATATTAAAGGGACAGTTAGTTCAAAGTTGTTTAAGCAAAATCATGTAGAAAAATTAGATGAATTGCAACTATATTTTTTTCTTCCAAATGTGGATGACAAAATCAATATATTAGAGTGGTGAAAAATGCATGAACATCAATTTCTATGTTTGGCACTCATGGCACGTGATTATTTGGTAGCATCTGCAATGAGTGTTTCATCAAAACAAGTTTTTTTGGCAAGCAAAAATTTAATAACTGACAAAAGAAATCAGCTATTGGGTAAAATAGTTAGGGTATATATGTGCTTGAGGTCATGGTAAAAAGGGTCTTTGGCAAGAGATGCTGGTGATTCATTTTAAATTTTATTTTTTTTGTTATATTGTTTAATATATTGTTAGAACTATATTTATTGTTTAGACTTTTTCTAAGGTAAAAAAAAAATTTTAATGAAGCAAGCAGCCTATATGTTACAGTACTTATATAACAATATTACTATAATATCCAATATAATACTGATATAGGCCAATTGGTGCAAGTTGTTATAATTGTTTGGATAGATAGTAATTATTAAAATCGATCGATATAAGAGTAATCTATAGTAGAGAAATGCAATTGGACAATAAATAAAAAAAAACTTTTTTGATTTTTTTTTGTTAATTTTTTATTTTGCTTCCTTTTACTTTTATCATTTTACCATTCCTACTGTCAGGTAACTTGCCTAGGAATTTTTTTTTTACCTGCAAATATTTTTTTACCTGTTTCTTGTTAGTTTTTAAGGAAATATATATACCTTTTTATATATTGACTAAATAATCAATTTTATTTAAATATACAGTATATAGCTGCCTGCCACTATATAACTACAATCAAAGATATATTTTTATCGTTTGCTGGTGTTTCTATAGTTGTTATATTAACTGCCTTTACTTTTACTGCAACTGTATACTTGATTCTTTCTTTTACAACTAAATAAACTGGCACCTTTTTCAACTATTTTAACTAACATCTTTTGTTGACTAAATAACCTGGCACCTTAATTATCAATTAAATCTTTATATTGATTCATTGTTCCCACCATTTTACAGTCAAGTGAATACAAGGCATTTGATATTTTGTTGCTGTTGCACCTTATATTTATTTCTAAAACATTGGTATAGATAATATAATATACATCCCAAAGAAACAAAAACAGACTGAAGCTAATAGTGAGTAAATCAATTAAAGGGGGGAACAAAAACCAAAGAGCCTTTTACCTAACAAATCTATAAGTTGCCTTCAATGGAAAAACTTGAACTAATACTTGTAGGCTGGCCCTCATAAAAGTACAACTAGCTACTGTCGATAAAGTTTGATATTGTCTCCAGTGGGAAATCCTGGATTAATATATTAAATTTTGTCGATAAAATGTTAGGAAAGCTTAAATCTATTGCATTGCTGCTACTACCTCCAGTAAGAAACCTGGACTAAAGCAGGACTCTCGAAAACATTTAAGCAGGCATTTGTATAGTTACAAGCTGGATTGTTGACAATTTAACTTGCAGTTAGGCTTCAGTTTCCTGTTGCACTGGCAAGTTGTACATGTATTTATATAGCTAATACCTGTTTTTTAAATACATATAGAAATTTATAATGCTGCCCTACATTTTCTTGTATCATTGAAAAATGATAACCCTGAGAAGTATGTTGCTTGTCTACAAAGTCCTTCCACTAAATTAACAAGTGTTCACTTGGCTGTGTCTGATCCTAATATTGATTCCTTTTCATATATAAATATATCATGTACTGTATATGTACTTGCTATATATATTTTATTAATGCTAATAAAAAATAGAAAAATTGGTAAAAAGAATTTATGAGATTCCTGAGGTTTTGCCAAGCTGATGATGTAGATACTACTGCTGCTTTGAAAGTAGATATCGACGAATTAAAAAAAAATAAAATAAAAACACATAAAAATTTTATAAGTTTAAATAGTTTTAATAATAAAAACCTAGTTAAAATCTTTATATTTCAGGTAAGGGAGAATCTGATAACACAAAAACACTTTGCCAATGCTTACAAAGTAAAAATGATATTTCTTGGACTCCTACCTGAATATAACAAAAAAAAAATCAAAGGAAAGTGAGTGTACGAAAAAGTAAATCCACTGCCTTCACATGTACAAGCTATCAATGCTGCCTTCTACCTGCCAAATGTAATAAAAAAAAATGAGGAAATTATAATTTGTAATAAAGATTCAGGCAAGGTGGTGCTTGCTATATATCGTAATCAAATTGGATCCAAAGTTTTAAATATCATATAAAGTACAATACTGGAAATGTTCCAACTATAAAGAAGGGTTGTCCGATCTGATAATATATCAAAACTTAATCAAGAAGCATTGGTAGCTGTTGGATATATAAAATTTATATATGTTTAATTTTAGTACTGACAACAAGTTTTAGATATCTATTAACAAGGAAAAATTTTTACATATGTTTTCAATATACTGAAAGAGTTACGAGAAACAAGCTACCAGTATCTACATAAAGAAAAAGTTGTCATGATAAACAGCCTCCTGTTTAACTATGCAATGGGTATTTTTTCTGCCAATATGACTTTGAGTATATGGCAAAAAATTATTAAGCATGGACTTCCAAGGTTAGATGGAAACAAATATGAAGCAGTCAAAAAAGATATTTTAGTTTTTTATGATAAGAAGAAAATCAAACTTAACCATCCCTTGAGTCTCTATAAAGTATATGCATCCTGGAGGTACAGCAAATTTGTCCATGCCAATACAAATTTCTTGGATCATGCAATTGTAGCCAGCTGCCTGAGAAGAATTTATTCTGAAAGTAATTCATAATTTATTTGCCGAGAAGGAGATTTCAATAGAGGCAACTTCTATATGACTAAATGAAGATAACAGGTATTTTAATAAAAATAATAAAAAAGTTTGGAATATAAAATACTAAATTTTTATTTAAATTTTTATATAAGGCAACACTCTTTTTGCTGACCAGAAAAAAAATTATATGACATGACTGTTTTGCCGAAGGAAGGTGTAACTAGTGGTTTATCACAAAATCTAACAAAAAAAATAGTAACAGCAATTAAAAAATAGAAAGAAGAAACTGAAAATGAAAACATATGAAGTATCAACAAGAGCAATTGCAACAAGATCCTCTTGTTTTGTTAGTACTGGAAGAATCAATAAAAAAAAATCAAGGCAGTAGCTGTATTGCAGAAAATTTAATTATACAGGTATATATTTTAATTTAGAAGAAAATGATTTTGAATAGCAATAAATTATAAATATTAAAAATGTAAATTATTAACTAAATGTTTATATATAAATCCTAAAGATGACAAGTAAATACTAGATAGGAAAAACAAACAAACATATATATATATATATATATAGAATTAACCAAACAGATATAGATCAAATAAAAATAAATCCATTCAGATACGGATCAAATCAAATAAAAATTGATCCGATCAGATTCAAATTGGATTTATCTAAAATCTAATTCGATTTGTTGCAATCCCTAACTAGAGTAGATAGGTTATCAGGTTATCAAATACAATATCCTAAATCCAGTATTTTGGTTCTTCAGAGTGGTTCATGAATTTCTTTTTCTACCAAGACTTTTCAATAGTTAAGTTAATGAGTGGCACAAAAATTAATGCTTGATTATCAATGGCATTCTACCAGTTTAGAAATCTACATTTGTGTTTATTACTCTTATATCAATTCTTGCATAACTGAATGATATTAAGATAATCTTAACCAATTTCAGATATCATAGCTGATCATAATTCTTATATAGACTATACTACTTATTAATAGATATTTTTTTCCATAATACCTTATGACAAGTAGCTATATTCATAAATGTTGATTAGATATGGTATAGCAGGCTGATTGGTAAGTCTGTTACTAATAATCAAAGAATCACATAACCTGTGAATAGAAGAGTCTGTCCTTCTATTACACACATAAAGCAATACTAAAATCAAGGCAGAGGCATAAAAAGATTTGGGTGAGTCTCAAGGTAGTTTTCCCTAAAACTACTTATAACTTCACTATTATAACAATCTATCCAAAAGATTCATCTTAAGATTTGTCATTTTATTAAGTCATTGAAGAAAATTATATTTATACATTTTTACACTTAGGACTATTATATAATCACTATGACTATTCTAGTATTATGTCATGCATAAATTGTTTTGTGATCAACTAATTTTCTATTACCTCAGCTTATAGTTTTTTTATTCTTTTGATGCAAATGGATTGTTTGTGCATTCTTCTATCTTGTAAGGAGTATGGTAATAGTCAGCAATTAATTGTTTCATGTAAGCTTCAGTTGTGTCATGATCATTAGTTATGTGACCATAGCAAAAATTCTGAACTTTGTCTGACTTCTTTGATCTTTAACAATAGTTAAGCTAATGGATATAGATTTTACTAACTTAAATATTAATTAATATTACCCTAGGTCAGGCTATGTATGTGTACTTTATTAAACATTTGTATACTATATATTTTAAATGATTCGCTAAAGCTAAAACTTTATCTAACTCACTCATCACTGTTTTGTCTTATACCAAAACTCTAAGTGCAACTTCAGGAGTAATTTATCACTTCATTAATAGTTCAGGTAAATATTCTTTCAATCCTTAATATCATTGCTCACAGATCACCACTGCAGATCACTATCTGTTGTTCTAATCAAACTTAAAATCCAACCACTACTTCATTCCATAAGTAACACTTTTATATGGAATTTCTTTCAGGCTTTCATTTTTTTGAGTTCTTTCTCTAGTAGAGGATTTTTACTTTTGGGAACTGATAGTTTTAAGCTATGTATGCTTGAGGGTCAGTTGATTTTTTTTGCTCTGAAAATCTTTTGTAAATATTCCTATTTGATTATTTTTTCATATTTTTTGTTCTAAATCTTTTTTCTTATTTGATTGCACACTCTTCTTTGCATCTTTGACATCCATCTTCTTGCTTTATTACCAATTCTTTTTCTGTGGCATTTCAGATCTGTTATTTTTAGAATTAGGTTTCTCCTTACTAGCCCTGTGTAAAAGCTTAGAGTGTCCTGACTGGTTTTTGAAGTCTGTTCTATCAGTTTAGAGATCCATTTATTCAACTCAGTTATTTCTTCTTCATCATGGATAATCAACCTTGCATGTTTTTTTTCTGCCTCTTTTTTCCTCTCTTGTAAGAACCCTCTGAAGTCTCTAAGGATCCCATCTTGTCCTTTATTCCAAGCTTCCTGTAATTGTTTTTTGTACACTGAACACTTTAGTAAATGTTCAAAAGTTTCAATTTGCTGGCTACATGCAATACACTTCACTTGTTTATAAAGATCAGACCTTCCAGTTGCCAGCTTGTTCAGAGTAGATAGCTTATTATTTATTAGTTTTATAAGGAAGCTTTTTCACTGCCATTGTTTAAAGAAAGTGTCCCAGATATGTTCTTCTTTCATTTTTTTCTATACAAGGTCCTAAGTATGATCTTGTTGTTTTATAATTTGATGACTCTATCTTTTTTCCATTCTGTTTTGTTGTGTTCACTAGAAGGCAATTGTTTTATTGTTTACTTTTTTGACAAGCAGTCTTATTAGGTTATCCAGCATCATTTCTTGCCATCTAATTTCTGTAATGATCTTATATGAGATCAACTCTTTCCATTCTATTACTGGGAGTTTTAGAGCTTCTTTGGTTAGGACATTTGCTTTTTCGTCATGAGGATTATTGGGATGTACCTAACCTTGATAAGTTACAGATTTATAGTTTTTTTCTTTACCAATTCTAACATTTGTGCCCATAGGGACCAGTTTTTTTTCTTTAACTATCTTTTGTGAGTTCACTTTGGATCTTCTCTTTCTATTGTTTTCCACTTAGAGATACAGGCTTGACTATCTGTATAGATTTTTATGTTACTATCCATTGGAACCATTAGAAGTATTGTAACAGTTGCTACAAGTTTTGCACATATTGAGAAGGACCAACTGTCTACTTCTGTCTGAAATCTACTTTCTTTACCCATATCTTCTATCTGAATCCATGCATCTCCTATTTTCATTTCTTTCTTTCCATAATTAATGAGAGATCCATTAGAGTAGAAGATTAGTTTTTAACATTGAATCTCAGGTTGCATTGAAGTATTTCTATTAGATGATCCTGATATACTCCTTCTATAACATTGTCTCTAATGAGGACCTCTTCCCATTTTTCAATATCTATATAATTCACTATATTGGTTGAAGCTAAGGTTTAAGGATTTGGATCCATGTTAGTAACCTTTTTTATTGTTTCTTCTAGGGATATCTTGGAGTAGGAAATTGTTAGTTTTTGAGCTCTTCTGATTGACTTTCTTGTATTGAGATATGAAACTTTATATATATTTTTCATATCTTTCTTTAATATATATCCCCTTCTTGTCTTATATTCTTTAGGCATTCTGGACACTTTGTTAATATCGTCATTTAAGTATTATCATTATTACAGCAGATGAAGTGTTCAACGTTGACTTTGTATCCTACTTTTGTCTATTATAGTTTTTCCTAGATTATGTAATGCCCAGCTTTCTTTATAATTATTCATGGTTTTTGTCATTTGTCACAGTGTGGATTAATTGTAACATATTCTGGTTTCTACTTTGTCCATTCTCTTCTTTATGTATTTATGAATTGACCTACCTTATTACTTGAAAGAGTTTTGATTAAAACTTGAAACCATTCAGGAATGGGACTTTTACTGGTGTTTTGAAGTAGTTGGAGTATTTGCCAATTCATAATTTCTTTAGTAACTTGATCGATTAGCAAGTCTACATACAGCAGTTTATTGTTTCTTAGTGATGGTATAGTTTTTCTATATTTTTCTAATGTAAAATATTCCTTAATTAAACTATTTTCCTTACTCTATTCAAAGATTTCTTGCCATTTCCAACTGTGAAAGGTTATTCTTATGTCTTTAGCCAACTTCATTACTTGTAGCATAAAGTTTCCTTTATTTGGTAGATAATTCAGGATGTTGCATGTTAATAGGTTAAGCAGTTCCTAATTCTTTATCAATACTTGTTTGAATCTGATAATTGTTGTGATTCTTGTGGGACCAGGATTATTTAGTCTATTACATAATCCTGTTATTTGACTTTCTTGTTGAAGCATTCAAATGATTTTCAGGTTGTGAATCTTTGGATGATATATTACACTATTAGATATAGATCTATATAGGATACATTTGTTTTTGAAGAACTTTCTATATGCTACCATTAGAGTGTTACATATTTTCCAGGGTAATATACTATACTGCATCTTGAATTTTATCCTTGGAATTAATACCCTGTTTAGAATATACAGGGTTTGTTTATCTGTTAATTTCTTTCTTTTAAGAGTTCTGATCACTATATTGATCTTTTTTAGCACCCTCTCTTTGAGTTCAACTGCAGTTTTTGATTGTCAGTTCAGATTCCTAGAAATCTTGTATATTCTGCCCTGCTGAGCTCCTTTACCACCTATAATAAAATTTTTATTATAATTTTGTAAATATCTTTTTTAATAACTTAAACATTTGCTATATATTATTTGATTATAGAAAATTCTTAATATAGCTATTTATGATATATCTAAAGCTTATCTAAATAAACAAATCTTACAAATAATAATAATAAATAATTAGAAAATCAAGAAATTATTATTATAAATATATTAACGATCATGTATATAATTTACTTTCTAAGGATCATAATTCTACTTATATTAAAATTAAACTTATCTTTTTTTCGAATTAACAAAAGCCATTAAGTCTCATTTTATAATTCCTTTATCAATTTAGTCAATATAATCTAGATGTTGAATAACATAATCGTAAAACCAATTCTTTTTGTTATTACACCAATTTATTAATGGCCCTTTGTCTTTTAAAATAATATGTATACCAAAATAAAGTGACAAGAATATTGTATTCAAATTCAGTAAGCAAACTAATATGGTAACCGATTTCGCATAATGGAAATCTAACAGTTTAAGAGGGGTTAGTTTATTCGTTAAAAAGACAATGATCATTATTGAATTAATTATGCATTACCTAGTGATAACGCCCACCCACAACATTGGGGCTATCATCTTCATTAGCCATAAAGCAATCGGTTACGAGAATATAAACTGAAATTAGTATAAACAAGCAACGATCATTCGTCTTTTCGTAACCTTCCCTTTTTTGCTGGCGGCTCAAGAAATGAATGTTCCAGAAATGTTGGTCGTCCAAGAAAATTCAAGTCAGTCGATCCACCGAATCGTCTTTTCAAGGAATCATTTCCAGTCAAGATACCAATACCACCCTCTTGTCCTGTGTCAATACTGTCAATTTCATGTTGGATTGGGTGATGCATACTATTTGGCTGAAGAGAAAATTCAAATTGATCATTGTTGGTCCCGAAAATATTTTCTGATACCGGAGGAATACCGGAATAAGAATATATTTGATTGTCTGCTGCTTGAAAAGATGAAATCTGTTGCGATGTATTGATATATTGTGTTTGTGGTTGTTGTTGTTGTTGAGAATGAGATTGTTGACGAACATTAATAACGTCTTCTCTATTTCGACGGGATATGGATTTCAAATGTTCTGTTTTAGATTGTGCGAAATTACACAAGTCTTCGACAGATATGAACGCGTCTCTACCATCGCCACCAGTTTGTTGTCTTCTTTGTTGGACATTAGGATGTGATGCGACAAATTCCATCAAATCCCGTAGACATTGTTCATATCCATTATCATAACGTTTCTTTTGATTCAGAGAAGTTTTGAAAAGTTGTGCAACGGATTCAGCAGCAACTCGAAAAGATGCCATGAGCGCTTCTTCAGGTGACTCATCAGGACGACCTCGAATTTCGGGCGACTGGCCGGAGTGGTCCATTTGTGTTGCGATATTGAATTATAGAAGGTGTGTACTAAGTTATGACAAGATCAACGATTAGAATACTTTAATTGCAAAAAAAAATTTTCCTTAGACTAAAGCACACTCCAGGTAGAAAAAGGTTTTTTATAGCAGTTATAAGAATGTGGAATCTCGAAAGTACGCAATTATGTGGATCTGAACGCGAATTTCGAAAGAGCACAACGCCTCTTATAATAATTTTCCTTTTTCCTTACCCAACAACTTGCAACTAATGTAATGTCCTTTCCAAATTTAAAATACAGTTTCAAGAAAGTTGCTATTTATATAATACCCGACAGTCGAGGTCATCTGTGTAAATGATCTATAAAAAAAAAATAAACAAATTTAAAGATATTTCTAATTTTATATCTTGTTTTATAAATAATATTTCTTATCAAACCTACAATTTCTTTTTAAAAAAATTTTTAATTATAAATAATTAAAAATATAAAAAATTATTGAAAGCTTAAAGAATAATTCTATTTTTTAATATAATTTTTAATTAAATTAAAATTATTTTTTATAATAATATATTAAGTCAAATTAGTATTTATTTATTATATTAATTAATTATTTAGTTTAGTTTTTTTTTTTAAAAAAAAAACCTATAGTTAAGCAAGTATTATATATTTATTAATTTTTTTTTTTTTTTTTTTAAATAAATATTATTTTTTTTTTATAATTTTTTTTTATAAT
>CAJVPT010007384.1:0-10109 GCA_910592055.1 Acaulospora colombiana
GTCTATTCTGTAAACTACTTGTTAATTTTATTTTTGATATAGTCTAATAATAGTTGAATATGCAACTTTTTCACAAGAGTCAATTTGGCAACTTGTATAATCTTCTTTAAGCAAAATACTTATTTATGCATGTTTTTCAAGTGATAATTGTTAAGGCATTATGAATTAAAAGTTTAAGTATTTTTTTTTTTAAAGTCCAACTGATAGGACGAAACTTTTATTAGTGTTCAGTAGAGTTAGATTGCATAAGCAATTCGTATAACCTTTTTGAGACTACCTATCCTAACAAATCTGCCAATTTTACCATATAATAATACCATTTTTGTCAGTTGCTCTGCTCTGCCTGGGACTCTAGCATTCTGAGAATCTGCTATGGACTTCCATTTTTGGTGTTACTCTTCAGGAGGCTAGTAACTTGTGTGTTCCTTTGTTATTAGTGTATTGTGTTCCGCTTGATAGTCATGGGTGCCATTGATTATCCCTACCATGTTTGGGTCCTCCACAGGCTTAGTTGAAATTTAGATAGCACAGTGTCTCCGGTCATGTTTTTGACATTCAAGCGATTCAATAGTGTTATGTCATTGGGTGGTATATAGCCTTCCATTGTCTCATTTTTAACCACTCTTGCAAGTTGGCCTTGCAGGGGTATTCCTTGGTTACTTCGTAGTGGATTGCTCCTCCCATGTGGATTGATTATCTTGGAGATTGTTTTCGAATTTCTTCTTCCAGGGTCTGCCCCTACAGGTTTCCCAACGTGGCACTAATACTAACCACCAGCCTCCGCAATAGCTGTCCTCTTTGGTAGCTATTGATTTTGCGATCCATTGAGGTCTCTCATTAATTGTGTTATGGCCCATTACATTTTTGACAGGTGCAAATGATCAAAGTCTCCTTTATCTTCCATAGGATGTAGTTTTGACAAAAGGTGGATGTCCTTCCCACTTTCGTTAAGAGGCTTGAACTGATCAGCATTTTTCCTGGCTTGTCTTGGATCCTTACATATTCCAGACGGCAGGTTTATCGAGGGTTTCCTTAGCACTAAAACTGGTCAAGGCTTGGGTGACCTGAGTTTTTACACTATGGTCGGATGGTGAAAGTCTATAGATTATTTATGAGTACAAAAATGCATATAGTAATGAGCATGCATATTGTGCAACATAACCTATATATTGCAGAAACTGTTCCTAGGTGGGATTGAACCAGTAACTCACGGATGGTGACCTGGGAGTGCACTCACTGCACTATAGACCCACAGGTCTAAGTTTAAGTATATACTGTATATATTTTTAATATATTTATTATATAATTAATAATTATATAACATTAAAATGAATGACATATGGGTCTATAGCACAGTAATAGTGCTTCCAGGTCGCAATCACAAGGTCCAAAGTTCAATACTACACAAGGGTCATGTGAGAAAAATAATCAGGTTGCACGAGAATAGGACTTCTAGTCTCCCTGTTGATTGCCGGGCTGAAAAGAATCTACCATGAGGATTGCATAAAGAAAGGTCTCTGGTCTGGTTACATGAATTATGCCCGACCTAACCCCCCTAAACTGGACAGGATACAAACCCCAGGACCTTGCTTTTAGGACTGCAGTAATTGTCTGAACACAACACTAACCCCAAACTGTACCAGCAGACTCTGGAACCCCGCTTTTAGGACTGCGGTAATTGTCTAAATATTCTCTACCCCAAAACTGTACCAGCAGACTCTGAAATCTGATCACCCTAACTTGGAATATCCCAATCCGTGCTCGCTTAAATAAAGAACCTGTCGAACAGGACTTGTTTGTGATGCCGCAAGTGGTGACAAAGAAGAAAGAAATTCCTTCTGAGGTTCAAGTGAAAAGTATCAAGATATCTGGGTGATTAAAATAACTCTTGAGGATTTGTTACTAGTGTATAGTAGTCCTTTATTAACAGAATTAGCTAACTATACCAACATTGCTGTTGATGACTGTTATCAACCATCCGGCCCCTAGTCAGGCGTGCCCACCTACAGGGGGGTTTCAAGCAGGTCTGCCTAGGACAAGCCGCGATAGATTATTATTAATCTGCATGTATATGTATGAAATGATTGATATAACGCTTAAGATTTAATTATCAATAAAGAGCCCGCATCTAATACCAGTTGCGGTTTAAAAAAAAAAATATTATTATTATTAAAAGGAAAATCAAAGACAATAAAAAAAAAACTCTTTCTGCAAATTCCTCAGATCTTTAAAAATTTCCTTTTTAGGCAATTTATTCAAGGAAATAAAAACATTTATAATTCAAGATACATATTCTTGCAATACCAGCATACAACAGTCATCTTAGTACAAAAAAATATTTTGTGTATAGCTCTAGAGCAGTAGATTGTTGAAAAATATACATATAGCAACAACTTTGACCTTTTTTTCTTTTTTAAGAAGAAGAAAAGAAATCAATATAAACTAATTAATAGTCAGAAAAGAGAAGCCAATATTAACTTCATAGTACTTGCCACCATTCCAGTACAGGTTGACACCTTTCTTAACACTATAAGGAGTCTCAAAGAAAGTAGATTTGCTCTATAAATCAAGCAAACCTCAAATCCCTCAAGACCCAGAAGGATATCAAAGCTCCACAAGGTCTAAACAGCCTAATATGCATACTTCACCCTACAAATATCAAAACATTTGGTCAGAGTAATGTGAACATGTGCACGTGTATAGACCTGTCATCAAAACAAGTTTGATAAAGATCTATCACAACAGCACAACAAGAATGAATAGATTTGACAAGATTCTCAATCACAACATCATGATTGACATAAACAAAATAGCAAAGATCTGCAATACAATATTATAACTAGTGTAAATAAATAAACAATACTAGATAAAGAAGAGATAAACAATACATGTCTAATTAAAACAAAATCAAAACACAAATCAAAATATGGAATTACTAAAACAAGAAGCAAAATACATAAAAGATGTTTCTGTCCCATGTGACTTTAGCAACACTATGTGATTTATTCTCTATTAACTATCCTTTATGTGCACAATGAATAAGACAGAGAAGATTCTACAAATAATAAATAATAGATAAAAGAATATTATTGATACTCTAATTCGACTTGCAAGAAAGTATGACAAACATAATGAACTATAGGCTACACAACAAATAGCTAAACAGGGGCAAGCCACCATTCAAGTAGGATAAGAAGAACCAGCTCCAAAAACCTGTATGATATTTGATAGTATTATTGCAAGTATCTTAGAAGTAGACAAAATGACATTTTATAAAAAACGAATCTTAATACAATATATAATCTATCTCTGACAGCTTGGGAAAAAAAAAGAAGAGGATCTGCTTCAGCTGTATATCGAAAATAAACTTCTTGAAATTATTAAAAAAGAAAAAGATATATCAAAAAACATAAAAACCCTTCCCATAAAGATTGTCACTTAGATAGAAAATGATTTAATAGTAGACAATGAAATTACAATGTCTAATGTTCAAGAATAAGAAGAAATAGAAGAAGAAATGAAATTCAAAATATTGAGAGAAAAGATTAAAGGACAAAATATAAGTGAATGTAGCTCATACAGTACAAGAAATAGAGCTGCAAATCCCACCCCAAATTCATACCATATAAGTAAAAAAGAAGCATATTAATTAGAAGCTATGATAGCAAACATTTCAGGAAGCTCAGGAAAGGAATCTAAAGTCTATTTGTGCAATGCCTTAAAACTATCTTGGGATAAACAAAAACTTCTTCATAAAAGTTTCATTAATGACAATGAATGGCTGATTCTCCACTTTAAAGAAGAAAAAAATCTCTTTAAATGCTTAGAAGAGGTAAACAGAAAGGAAGAAGCCTTTAGTCTCCAATGACTAGAACCAGGAAAAGAAGAATATATAGATTAATCAGCTAAAGACAAGATGGAGAAAAAGATATTTTGAATCCACAATCCAGAAGAAAGCAAAGACATATGGTATGTAAGTCTAGTGGATGTGAATCACAAACTCTCCAGAAGCTATATAAAAGAACACCTAAAAGATATGGGGATGTTAAAAACATTGATATCTATAAGGTAAAAATAAAGATCAGAGTAAAGGCCTATCTCAAGTGACATAAACACTTCAAAACCAATTCTAAAGAAATATGGATGATGCTGCTTAGAATAAAAATGATAAGAACAATCTTTACTAAAGAAGAACTGACTAATAAAAAAATAAATGAGGTTTTGATTGAATGAAACAAATACTCAGCCAGGCTTTTAGGCACAAATAGAATACTCTCAAGTTTGGTAGTCAGGGCACTTAATGGTATAGAAGCTAAGGCCTGTTATATATCAAGAAACCCTTATATATTGAAATAACAAAACTTTACAGTAGTATGTTTTGCAACAAAAAAAGCATTGACAAGAGCTTTTAAGCAGTATATTTTCTTGCAAGGACTAAAACTATCCTGAAGTATAAAAGCCACAGGAAAAACCATAAAGGATCCTAAATCTAGAACTAAAATATTAAGAGGAAGACTAGGATATAGAACAGTAAAAATAGATATTAAACCTATATCAGATTCACCATCAGATAGTGAATCAATAAGCTCTAATATAACCATTGAATATAAGTGGTCAACTAATCAAAGGAAAAAATATCAAGGTTAGAATGATAACACCCCAAAAAGATACTATAGAACCCTAGGCCATTTAGCGATAAGAAGTAATAGGGTACCATTAGAAAACCTTAAAAGTCCACCAGAAAACCAAAATAGGAGACAATATAATGAACCAGAGTTTAAAGATGAGCAAGACTCACTAAAGCTCATATTGACAAACCTGAAAAAACTGAATGGAAGAATTATTAAGCTTAAAGGCAAATCAAAATTCAGTCAACAAAGAAGAGGAGGGCCAGAATGGGCTGACTACTTCTAAAATGTCACACCAGTTGATCAAGATAGATATGGGGAGAAAGAGCCCAGTTTTTCCTCAAATAAGATTATAACAAGAGCAAAGTATGAACCATAGATTCAAATGAAGCTATAGAACAAGATAGTGACATAAACATAGATAAATTCTTACAAAATGAGTATATTAACTTTTTGAGAAGTCAAAATATAGATGAGCAAATAAAGAATACAAAAATGATAAAAAATGATATCCAAAAAAAAAATGTTAAGAATAGACATACACAACATCAGAGGTATAACAGACAAGACAAATCAACAAAGTCTTATTGAAGAGATATAGGAATAAGGAATAGGTATTATGGGAATATGCAAAACTAAGTTGAACCAAACCAATGCAAAATGGACTTTTGGAAATCAAAAAACTTATAAGCATTTCTATAGCACCAATAAAGACATATCATTTGAAGCAGGGGTTAGTCTCCTAATTAGGAAAGACTTGGAAAAGAAAATAGCATTGATAGAAGAGGGGGAAGGTTATATAATAGCAGCTAACTTACTCATGAAAAAGAAAAAAGTTTATACTATACAGATTTACATTCCTTTAGACAAACAACAATGCAAAAAGGTACAAGAGAGATTAATCAGTCTTATCAAAAGAAAGTAGAGACAAAGCTTTCACATAATAGTGATGGGGAATTTCAATACTACCTATAATCTATCAGAAGACAAAACAACATCTTCCAAGGCTAGGTTTAGAGCTTTTTGATATCCTGAAATTCCACTGTTCAACTTTCTGGATGAATGGAGTTTTATAGATACCCAAGCAGTATAGAAAGGCAAAAATAAAATCTCAACACAGTGAGATGTTACAAGCAGTAGTAGAATTAATTATATTTGAATATTACAGGACCTAACAAAATATCCGTTACTATGATTTGATAATTAAGAAATACAAAAAGTCCTAGGAAGTAATTATACTATGTTTATAATTACCTTTCATAATGAAGATCTCTTTACAAGAAGTCCAACTATCAAATCAAAAACACAAAACAAAAGACAAATCAATATAAAAGGATCTTTATCAGAACAGTGGCAAGCCTATTGAAAAAACATGGATATAAGTTTAAGATAAAACTGGAACTTCTTCTCCTAGAAGAACTTGAAGTAAACAAAGAAGAAAAACTCACAGACAAGATTTGGGAAGTCTTTGAAAAACAGATGTGTAAAATAGCTTTTAACAAACTTAAAACTAAAAAGGTCACATCACATAAAGAAAGAAACAATAGACACAGTCCTGAATTCGTTAAATACAGAAAAACCTTGCAACTAAAAAAACTTCTCAAAAAAGTTGAAATCTTGAAAAAAAATAGAAAAGCTACAAAAACTTTGCAAGGCAATAGAAAAACATAATGCCATTCACAACCTATATTATCAGATCGAAAATTATTGTATACAATATAGCATCTCTAATATGCCCTGAGTATTATTAAAAAAGAATATCCAAAATGCAATAGAAGGTCTAAAGTTCATTAGTCAAAGACTTGAAGCCAAAAAGACAAGAGATGTCATTAAAATCATATTAGAACAAAGATATAATGATCTAAAAAACAATAAAAAATGATGGTAAGCTCATTAATCAATAAAAAAAGGGGTAAGATTATATTAGACAGGATCAAAATTAGACAAGGTGATATCAAATATATAATAATAGAAAAACATAAAATTGAAAAAGAGATAAGATGATATTATCTAGAAGCCTTCAAAAGAAGAGAAGCCAATTTTGATAACCTGACAGAAGATTAGAAAGAGGAGTACAATCCCAGAAACTATATTCAAGAGAGTTAGTATAAAAACCTTTTTGAATCAATCTCACAAGAAGAATTATGTGAAATATTCAAGATGCTTCTCAATAAAAGACTTCAGGCAAATCTCATATTAGTTATAAGATATTAAAAAAATTAAGCCAGGATGGAAAAGAATATCTGAGGAAAATGCTTAACAACTTCTTGAAATGTGAAGTTACTCCTATATCCTGGAAGCAAAGTCATATATATCCCATAGCCAAGCCAAAGCCCTGGAATTACTGTATGAACTTTTAAATATGAGACCTATCGTATTATTGAAGGCCACTAGAAAGTGTTTTATCAAAGTTTTGATCAACAGAATGGGGAATATTTGTAAGATTAATAATATTCTTAGAGGAATCAACTATGCAGTGTTATCAAGAGAAAGTATGGCAGAACCAATTCAAATTCTAAATAATATCTGCAAAAACATGAGAGAAAACAAAAAAGAGCTGTAATTATTGTTCTAAAAAATAGTCAAAGCTTATGATACTATTAGTCTGGATATATTAGTAAAAGTGATAGAAAGAATCAAGGTACCAAAAGATTTTATCAAGATTATGATGAGCCTTTTCAAAAACAAAGAATTTAAAGTTATATTTGAAAATAATCTTACCAATCCTATAAAAGCAGGGAATGAAATCAATCAAGAAGAGACTATTTTAATATTAATATGGAGAATCTTCTATGACCTTTTATTATGCAAAATTCAAAATGACACAAATAGAGGATATAAAATATTAGTTACTTAGAATCCAGGCTTCAACAGTCACAAGATTGAAAAGTTAAAATCAAGACATGCTGTAATAGCCTTTATGGATGATACAACATAGATAGCAAGATTCAAGGAAGATATGGAAAAGATCTTGAAGATAGCAAGAATCTTCTATAGGGCCAATGACTCTCAAATCAATAGTTACAAATCAGTTTTAATTACTATTAACAATCTGAACTGTTATCCAGAAGAAGTCCAGGTAGGCATTAAAAAAGAAGTAGTCAAAGAGCTTAACAGAGCAGATCAAGCAAGATTTCTAGAAATTTGGATAGACAATCAAAAGACCTTGATCAAACTAAAGGAAAGAGTACTTAAAGAAATTCATGTAATTGCTAGAGCTCTCAAAAATAAAAAGGTGATGAATAAGTAGGTACTCTATATTTTAAATAGGGTATTAATATCAAGGATAGAATTTAGAATGCAGTATAGCATATTGTTCTGGAAAATATATAACATATTAGCAGTAGCATATAAAAAACTCTTCAAACATAAAAATTTATTATGCAGATCTACTCCCAACAGCATGATACATTACCCAAAGATCCATAATTTGAAGAGCATCTGGATGCTACAAAAAGAAAGTCAGATAATAGGATTGTGCAATAGATTGAATAATCTTGGATCAGCAGGAATCACAACAATTATAAGGTTCAAACAAGCACAAATCAAATATTGGGAACCACTCAACCTGTTAACTTGTGACTTACCAAACCATCTTATAGACAAAGGCAACTCTTTGCTCCAAGTAATTAAGTTAGCTAGAGATATGGGAATTACTTTTCAAAGTTGAAAATGGCATGATATCTTTGAATAGGAAAAAGGGAATAGTCTGATCTGAGAATATCTCTTACCTAAGAAGTATAATAAAGCCATACCATCATTATGAAACAACAAGTTTATATATATAGATCAGCTTATTGAAAATGAAGCAAATGAAGTAAGAAATTGGCACATGTTCCAACTCATCCAAAAAACTAGCAAAGGTCCTATCCCAAAATAGTTCTTAAATATAAGTAGAATATTCTCCAAAGATATTCAAATCAACTTATAGAGTTGTGAAAAATAGATTGGCTAAAATGGGAGCCAACATATTCTATAGTTAGCTCTAACTATGACAAAAGACAAAAAATATGAACAATTAAAAAGAATGTCAGTTATCAACTAATATGGGAAAAATACTATAAGAAGAATATAAGAAAAAAGCAAAAATAGAATACTATAAATGCCAAAATAGTAAAAATGGTCAAAAGACAAATGCATGGGTTACTCAAAAAGTTTTATTCAGGGACAGAGTTGTATCATGAGGGAAGATATTGAAGAGATATATATGATACTATATCTTAATACAAAAAAAAGTACTAAGAGAGCCCAGATGCTAACAATCTCATATTTTACAATATCTTTAAAAAGAGCAATTATAAAAACAATATATAGCAATCAAGTATTTATATTGAGTCTGTAGGGGCCATTCTAGCAGTCCACTTTTCAAGGTATCAGGATAGATTACATAAATAATAGAAAGTTGAAAAGAAATAATCATTAAAGAAAATGTTAAAGAAGAAGTATATCAAGATCATCTAATAAAGATACTCCAGTATAATCTAGAATTCAAACAAAATTAACCTTTTATTCAGACGGATCACTAATAAATTATGGCAGTGACAATATGAAGATGGAAGTAGCATAGATTCAAATAAATGATATAGAAAAAGAAAGCAGATTTCAAACAGAAGTAAACAGTTGGCCCTTATCCACATGTGCAGAACTAACAATAATAGTCACAATACTCCTAGTAGTTACAGTAGGTAGCTTAATTGAAATCTCTATAGATAGTTAAGCCTATATCTCAAAGTGAAAAATGGTTAAGAAAGATGATCCAAAAAGAATATATAAAAGATAACTAAATGATAAAAACTGATCATTATGGATATAAATGGTAGAGCTGATCAAGAAAAAAGATTTAGATCTGAAGCTTATCAAGGTTAAGGCATATTTTCAAGACTCCATAATGATGAAGCAGATGCTCTAGCTAAAGATACTCTTAAACTTCCAGCAATAGAATGAAAAAATCATATATTATACAAAATTCCTACAGAAATCAAGTGGTAGAACAAAACTTTAGATGATTCTCTAAGACAATACATCAAGAAATAAATAATAAGACTATAGCATATCAGTGAATATTACAAAATAGAACAGAAAAGAAATAAATCCACCAAATTCAAGAACAATATGACTATACATGAGATTTAGTATGGAAAATAATAAATAGCCATAAGTGGGATACATCTTTTAAAAATTGTCAAAGAAAAAGTTTTCTAATAAAGTTAACAAATAATGAACTATCAATATTGAGTAAACTGATGATAAAAAGGCCAGACCTATGGTTGCTTCCAAAAGTTTGAGTCTACTTACTATGTTTTTATTATAAATTTCAACTTTGATAATTTTTAAATCATTAACTATACAGTCAAAAATTATAAAAATTATATATATTATATTTTAATACTTATTCTATTTCTTGTATTTTTTAAAAAAATTTTTTATTAATATATTCTAAAGTTTTATTATTGCTAAATATCTTTATTTTTTTATTAATTA
>CAJVPT010007385.1:0-10109 GCA_910592055.1 Acaulospora colombiana
AAACTCTAAGTGCAACTTCGGGAGTGATTTATCGCTCCATTAGACGTTCGGGTAAATACCCTTCCAACTTCTAACATTATAGCCTGCAGCTCACTACTGCAGTACTTTTCTTTTTATTAGCTTTCTCCAAATTATTTGATTCTTATTATTTTTTAATATTATATATATTTTTTTGTTATTTATCCCAATTAAATTTCACTATGAAGTATTTTTGTTTTTATTTTATACAATTTTTTTTTTAAATTTTTATGAGCTTATATAATTGATTTTTTGGAAAATTTTTATTTATAATTTAAAACATATTAAAATAAAATCTTTACTTATATTTTATAGAAGTTGAAGTATTTCCTAGTCTCTTATTTTCTTGACTTCTGATTAAATAGCTAATCTATATATAGTTGTTTTCAAAAACTTGAGTCCACTTACAATATTATATTTTTATTATAAATTTCAATTTTAATAATTTTTAAATTATTAATTATATAGTCTTTTTTTTTTTTATTCTTTGTCAAGCTAGTTATATATGCTTTATTAAACATTTATTAACTATACATATAATATGAATTACTAAAGCTAAAAAACACTAACTAGCTTATTTGTCTTTATAATTACTACCTAAGTACAACTTTGAAAGTGATTTATGGATCTATTAGAAGTTTAGATAAAAATTCTTTCAACTCTTAATATTATTGCTTGCAGGTCACTACTGCAGATTACTTCTTCAAGTTCTGACATTACTCAAAATCCAATCATCTCATCCCAAATATAACTCCTCTTAATAAAATATCTTTTAGGTATTTATCTTTTAATCTTCCTTTCTCTAGTATCAGAGTTTTTCTTTTCAATCATATGGTTTTGATACCTGGAAGGTTAAAGGTCTTTTTATCTTATTCTTCTTTTAGATTTTATGAAATCTTTCCCATTCTATCATTCTTTTACATCTTGTGTTTCAGATCTTCTTTCAGAACTGATTAAAAATCATACTTTACAATTTCTTGATCTATTTTCTTGCTTCTTTTCCAATTCTTTTATCATGATATTTAAGATCTGCCATTTCAAAGATAAGTTTGCTTCTTATTAACCCTGCAAAAAAACTTAATATATTCTGACTAGTTGCTAAGAACTGTTCTACTAGCCTGGATGTCCACTTGTTCATTTCACCTATTTCTTTATTGTCATCCACTATTAATCTAGTATTTTTCTTTTCTGCTTTATTTTTTCTTTCTTGTAAGTTTTTTGAAATTCATCAAAACTTCTTCAAGATCTTTATTCCATATCTTATTTATCTATTCTATGTATACTAGACATTTTAACAAGTGATTAATTGTTTCTTCTTCTTGAAAATCACATGCTATATATTTCACTTGCTTATATAGATCTGACCTTCTTATTGTCAATTTATTTAGTATTGGTAGCTCATTATTTATCAGTTTGACAAGGAAGCTTTTTCTTTGAGAATCTTTGAAAGATATATATCACATATGCCTATTTATTCTCTCCTATACTAAATCCCATGTATGGCCTTGTTGTTCTTATTGATGGCTTCATTTATTTTCTATTTTGTTTTGTAATATCCATTGATATGCTGTAGTTTTGTTATTTATCTTCTTGATGAATTGGTTTATAAGATCATCTAAAGTTTTATTCTAATACTTAATTCCTGTAGGGATTTTATATAAGATAAGATTTTTCCATTCTATCACTGGAAGTTTGAGAGCATCTTTGGCTAGGACATCTGTTTTATTATTATAAGGATCTCGAGAGTATGTCTTGACCTTAATAAGCTTCAGATCTAGATCTTTTTTCTTAACTAGCTCTGTCATTTGTATGCATAATAACTAGTTTTTATTCTTTAGCTATCTTTTATATATTCTTTTTGAATCATCTTTCTCAACTATTTTTTACTTTGAGATATAGGCTTGACTATCTGTAGAGATTTCAATTGGCTATCTATTGAGATTACTAGGAGTATTGAGACTATTGCTATTAGTTTTTCATGTATGGATGAGAGCCAACTGTCTACTCCTATTTGAAATATACTTTCTTTTCCTGTAACACTTATTTGGATCCAAGTTGCTCCTATCTTCATATTGTTATTGCTATAATTAATTAGAGATCTATCTGAATAGAAAATTAATTTTTGTTTGGATCCTTGATTATGCTAAAGTATTTCTATTAGGTAATCTTGATATTCTCCTTCTTTAATATTCTCTTTAATGATCATTTTTTTCCAACTTTCTATATTTATATAATTCATTTTGACACCTTGGAAAATGGACTGCTGAAATGACCCCTGCAGATTCTGTATAAATACTTAATTACTATTTATTGTTTTTCTGATTGCTCTTTTCAAAGATATTATGGAACATGTGATTGTTAGTATCTGGGCTCTCCTTGTATTTTTTCTTATATTAAGATATGATATTGTATATATTACTTTTATATCTCTCTTTATAATGCAACTCTGTTCTTGAATAAAACTTTTTGAACAATTTGTGCATTTAATTAGCTTTGTTTCTTATCTATTTTTACTATTCTGACACCTGTAGTATTAAGCTTTGCTTTTTTCTTAAGTTCTTCTTGTAGTAACTTTTCCCATATTAATTGATAATTAGTATTCTTTTTAATTATTTATATTTTTTGTTTTTTGTCATAGTTAGGATAGACTATAAATATGTTGGCTCCTATTTTATTCAATCTATTTTTTATGATTCTATAAGCTGATTTAAAAGATCTTTAAGGAACATTTTGCTTATATTTAAGAACCATTCTGGAGCATGCACTAATTTTTTACTTTATATGCTTTATAGTTGATGAGCTGATCTATATACAGTACATCAACCTGTTGTTTCTTAGTGATGGTATGGCTTTATTATACTCCTCAAGTGAGAGATATTCTCTAATCAAACTATTTTCTTTTTTCTATTCAAAGATATTATGCCATTTTCAACTTTGAAAAATAATTTCTATATCTCTGGCTAATTTAATTACTTGAAGTGAAAAGTTGCTTTTATCTATAAGATGGTCTAATGAGTCACAAGTCAGTAAATTAAGTGGTTCAAAATATTTAATTTGTACTTGTTTGAGTCTTATTATTGTTGTGATTTCTGCTGATTCAAGATTATTCAATCTGTTGTACAATTAATTCTATTAATCAACTTTCTTTTTGTAATATCCAAATACTTTTAAATTATAGATCTTTAAAGAATAAATTTGTATAATAAACTTTTGTATTTGAAGAGTTTTCTGTATGCTACTATTAATATATTACATATTTTTTAGGACAATATACTATGCTACATTTTAAATTCTATCCTTGATATTAATACTCTATTTATAATGTAGAGTGTCTGCTTATTTATCACCTTTTTATTTTTAAGAGCTCTAGTAATTACATGAATTTTTTGAGCACTCTTCAATTGAGATCTTTTAGTTATCTATCCAAATTCCTAGAAATCTTGCTTGATCTGCTCTATCAAGCTCTTTAACTACTTTTTTTTAATACCTACCTAGACTTCTTCTGTATAACAGTTAGAATTGTTAATAGTAACTAGAATTGATTTGTTACTATTGATCTGGAAGTCATTGGCCCTATAGAAGATTTTTGCTGTTTTCAAAATCTTTTCCATGTCTTCCTTGGATCTTGCTATCTATGTTATATCATCTATAAAGATTATCATGACATGTCTTGATTCTAATTTTTCAATCTTGTGACTGTTGAAGTCTGGATTTCAAGTAATTGACATTTTATATCCTCTATTTGTGTTATTTTTAATTTTGCATAGTAAAGGGTTATAGAAGATTCTTTATATTAATGGTGAGATGGTTTTTTCTTGATCAATTCTATTCTCTACTTGTATAGAATTAGTAAGATTATCTTTAAATATAATTTTGAATTTTTTGTTTTTGAAAAAACTCATTATAATCTTGATAAATCTTTAGGTGCCTTGATTCTTTTCATCACTTTTACTAGCATGTTCATACTAATAGTGTTATAAACTTTAGCTGTATCTTAAAATAATATCCACAACTCTTTTTTGTTCTCTCTTACATATTCACAGATATTATTAAGAATTTGGATCAGTTCTGCCATATTTTTACCTAATAACTCTATGTAGTTGGGTTCTCTAAGGATATTATAAATATTCTCCATTCTATTTATCAGAATTTGGATAAAATACTTTCTAGTGACCTCCAATAATATGATAGGTCTTGTATTTAAAAGTTCATATTTCCAAGACTTTGACTTGACTATGGGATATATACTATATGACTTTGCCTTTAAGATATAGAAATAACTTTCTATTTCAAGAAGTTGTTAAGCATTTTCCTCAGATATTCTTTTTTATCCTGGTTTAACCTTTTTAATATCTCATAGTTGATCTGAGATTTGCCTAGGACCTTGTTATTGAAAAGTATCTTAAGTATTTTATATTGTTTTTTTTGTGAAATTGATTCAAAAAGATTCTTATATCAGCTATCTTTAATATAGTTCTTAGGATTGTATTTCTTTTTCCAATCTTCTATCAGGTTATCAAAATTGGCTTCTCTTCTCTTGAAGACTTCTAGGTAATATCATCTTATCTCTTTTTTGATTTCATGTTTTTCTATTGTTATATAGTATATTTAATATCATTTTGCCTGATTTTGATCTTATCTAGTTAATATTACCCCTTTTTTTATTAATTAAAGTGCTTACTATCCTTATTTAATTGTTTTTTAGATAATCACATCTTTATTCTAATGCAGTTTTTATGATATTTCTTGTCTTTTTGGCTTCAAGTTTTTGACTAATAAACTTTAGACCTTCTATTGTATCTTAGATATTTTTTTTTAATAATATCTAGGATATGTTGAAGATATTATATTGTGCACAATCTAATGATATGTATTGTAGATGGTATTATATTTCTCTATTACCTTGCAAAGGTTTTGTAGCTTTTTTTTTTCTTGAGGTTTTTGCTTTCTTGAAAAATTCATTTAGTTGCAAGGCTTTTCAGTATTTAATAAATTCAGAATTATGTCTATCATTTCTTTCTTTATGTGATAAGGCTTTCTTAGTTTTAAACTTGTTGAAAGCTTCTTTACACATCTGTTTTTTAAAGACTTTCCAAATCTTGTCTACAAGTTTTTCTTCTTTATCTATTTCAGGTTCTTCTAAAAGAAGAGGTTTCAGTTTTGTCTTGAACTTATAGTTCAAGTTTTCTTGATAGGTTTGTTATTGTTCTGATGAAAATTCTTTTATGTCAATTCTTCTTTTGTTTTGCATTTTTGGTTTGATAGTTGGACTTCTTGTAAAGAGGTCTTTATCTTAAAGAGTAATTATTAGTATGGTATGATTACTTTCTATGACTTCTTGTATTTCTTGACTATCAAATCATAGTAACAGATATCTTGTTAGGCCTTGTAATATCCAAATATAATCAATTCTACTACTGCTTGTGGCATTTCACCATATTGAGGTTTTGTTTTTGCCTTCCCATACTACCTGGGTATTTATAAAGCCCCATTCATTCAGAAATTTGAAAAATAGAATTTCAGGATATCAAGAAGATCTAAACTTAGTCTTGAAAAATGTTGTTCTATTTTTTGATAGATTATAGATAGCATTAAAATCTCTTATTACTAGTATGTGAAAGCTTTGTTTTTGTTTTCTTTTAATTAGACTGATTAACTTCTTTTATATCTTTTTGCATCATTGTTTATCTGAAAGAATATAAATCTATATGATACAGATTTTTTTTTTTTATAAGGAAGTTAGCTGTTATTATATAACCTTTCTCCTCTTCTATTAATACTATTTTCTTTTCTAAATCTTTCTTGATTAGAAGGTTGATCCTTGTTTCAAATAGAATATCTCTATTGATGCTATAGAAATGCTTGTAAGTTTTTTGATTGCCAAAAATTCATTTTGCATTGGTTTGAATCAGCTTAATTTCATATATTCCCATTATACCTATTCCTTGTTTTTATATCTCTTCAATAAGACTTTATTGATTTGTCTTATCTGTTGTACCTCTGATATTGTGTATGCCTATTCTTATCACTTTTTTTGAATATCTTTTTCTATTTTTTTTGTATTCTTTATTTGCTTATCTTTGTTTTGGTTTCTCAGAAAAGTAATATACTTATTCTATAGGAATTTATTTATATTTAGGTCACCACCTTGTCCTACAGTTTTATTTGAATCCATGGTTTATACTTTGTTCTTGTTATAAGTCTTTGTTGAGGAAGAACTGGGCTCTTTCTCCCTATATCTATCTTAATCAACTAATATAATATTTTAAGAGTAGTCTGCCTATTCAAGTCTCCTCTTCTTTGTTGACTAAATCTTGATTTACCTTCAAGCTTGACAATTTTTCCGTTCAGTTTTTTCCGATTTGTCAATATAAGCTTTAGTAGATCTTGCTCATCTTCAAACTCTAGTTTATTATATTGTTTCCTATTTTGGTTTTCTGATGGACTTTTAGGGTTTCCCAATAATATCCTATTACTTCCTATTGCTAGATAGCCTAGGGTTTTATAATATCTTTGTGAAGTATTATCATTCTAATCTTGATACCTTTTCCTTTGATTAGTTGCCCACTTATATTCAATGGTTGTATTAGAGCCTATTGATTCACTATCTAATAATGAATCTATTATGGATTCAATATTTGTTTCTACTGTTCTATGCTTTGATTTTTTTCTTAATCTTTTAGTTCTAGGTTTACGACTCCTTATAGTTTCTTCTGTGGCTTTTACGCTTCAGGATAGTTTTAGTTTCTACAAGAAAATATATTGCTGCAAGCTCTTGTTAGTGCTTCTTTTGTTGCAAAGCATCTATAGTAAAGTTTTGCTTTTTCAATGTATAAGGATTTCTTGATATATAATAGGCCTTAGCTTCTATACTATTAAGTGTCATGGCTACCAAACTTGAGAGTATTCTATTTATACCTAAGAGCCTGGTTAAGTATTTGTTTAAAATCTTATTTATTTTTTTATCAGTCAGTTCTTCTTTAGTAAAGATTGTTCTTGTCATTTCTATTTCAAGTAACATCATTCATATTTTTTTAAAATTGGTTTTGAAGTATTTATACCACTTGAGATAGATCTTTACTCTGGTCTTGATTTTTAACTTATAAATATCAATGTTTTTAACATCTTCATATCTTTTTAGATGTTCTTTTATATAGCTTCTGGAAAGTTTACAATTTACATCCATTAGACATATGTACCATATGTTTTTACTTTCTTCTAGATTGTAAGTTCAGAATATCTTTTTTTCCATCTTATCTATAGCTGATTGATCCATATGTTCTTCTTTTCCTGGTTCTAGTCATTGAAGATTGAAGACTTCTTCCTTTCTATTTACTTCTTTTAAATATTTAAGGAAATTTTTTTCTTCTTTGAAATGGAGAATCAGCCATTTATTGTCATTAATAAAACTTTTATGAAGAAGGTTTTATTTATTCTAAGATAGTTTTAAGGCATTGCATAGATAGGCTCTAATTTTCTTTCTGAGTTTCCTAGAATATTTGCTGTCATGGCTTCTAATCGATATGCTCCTTTTTTACTTATGTAGTATAGATTTGAAATGGTAATTGTAGTTCTATTTCTTGTACTATATAAATAACATTCATTTATATTTTGACCTTTAATCTTTATTCACAACATTTTAAATTCCATTTCCTTTTCTATTTCTTCTTGCTTCTGAATATTGACATTGTAATCTTATTGTCTACTGTTAAATCATTTTTTACTTGAGTGAAGATTTCTATGAAAAGAATTTTTATGTCTTTTAGTATATCTTTTTCTTTTTTAATTATTTCAAAAAGTTCATTTTTGATGTATAGCTAAAGCAGATCCTCTTTTTTTCCTTTCTCAAGCTTCCAGAGTTAGGTTATATATTGTATTAAGATTTATTTTTTATGAAATATCATCTTGTCTATTCCTAAGATACTTGCAATAATACTATCAAGTATTATACAGATTTCTAGAGCTGATACTTCTTCTCCCACTTGAAAGGTGGCTTGCCCCTGTCTGACTATTTGTTATGTAGCCTATAAATTATTATGTTTATCATACTTTCTTACAAGTTGAATCAAAATATTAATGATATCCTTTTCTCTTTTATCTATTATATTTAGAATCTTCTTTGTCTTATTCATTGTGCATGTGAAGGATGATTAATAGGGGATAAATTACTTAGTGTTGTTAAAATAATATAATATGAAAAAATTTTTACTTCTTGTTTTAGTAATTCCCTATTTTAATTTGTGTCTTAATTCTATTTTAATCAAATACATGTTGTTTATCACTTTTTTATCTGATGTTGTTTACTTGATTTGTATCTTGATTCTATTTTGATTAGACACATGTTGTTTATCTTTTCTTTATCAAGAGTTGTTTATTTGTTTATTTCAATAATTTAATATTGCATTATGGATTCTTGTTGTTCTGTTTATGTTAATTATATCCTGTGATAATGTTGTGATCAAAAATTTTGTCAAATTTATTTCCTCTTGTTGTGCTGTTGTGATAAATCTTTGTCAAACTTGTTTTTGACAACAGATCTATACATATGTATGTGTTTACATTATTTTGGCTAGGTGTTTTAATGTTTGTAGGATGAGATATATACATTAGGCTATTTAGATCTTGGAAAGCTTTAATATTCTTTTGGATCTTGAGAGATTTGAGGTTTACTTGATTTATTAAGCAAACTTACTTTTTTTATAATTTCTTGTAGTGTCAAGAAAGGTATTAACCTGCACTGGCCTGGTTGCAAGTATTGTGAAGTTGATATTGACTCTCTTTTTCTAACTGTGAATCAGTTTATATTGATTTCTTTTCTTCTTCTTAAAAAAGGAGAAAAAATCAAAGTTGTTGTTATATATATTGTATATATTTTTTAGCAATCTACTTATTTAGAGCTATATACGAAGTATTGTTTTGTGTTAAGATGATTGTTATATGCTGATGTTATAATAATATGTGTCTGGATTATAAATGTTTTTTTTTCCTTTGGTAAATTGCTTAAAAAAGAAATTTTTAAGGATCTGAAGGATTTGGAAAAAGAGTTTTATTATTATTATTATTATTATTAATTTTTTTTTAACCCTTTATTAGATTAGTTATGTGTGCTTTATTAAACATTTGTAAACTGTATATATAGTATGAATCGCTAAAGCTAAAAAATGCTAACTAGTTCACTCATCTTTGTAATTATTATTCTAAGTGCAACTTTGAGAGTGATTTATCATTCCATTAGGAGTTCAAGTAAAAACCCTTCTAACTCTTAATATCATTGTCTACAGGTCACTACAACAGTTTTTTACTATTATTATTAATTATATATTGTAGTCAAAAATTGTAATATATATATATATATATTTTTAATGTACTAATACTTAATTTTTATTAATTTTCAAATTATATTTATATAATTGTGTCAACTAAACTCTTTTTACTGATCCTTTGACTACACACAAAAAAAATGTTTGTAAGAAGTTTTAATACTTCTATATTACACTAGTCGAAAAATATTTATTCAACATAATGTACTCATGTAACATTCATCAAAAAAACAAATAATTTGGCATATTAATGATATAAATAAATCATCAATCTATTTCTACCATATAATTCAGCATATAATTCAGCATAAATAAATCATCAATCAATTTCTACTATATAATTCGGTATTATTTGCCATATTTACACCATTTTTACTATATATTTCATTAAATTTTTTCTCAAAAAATCGTTAAACATTTGTCAAAATTTCAATTTTTATCAAAATTCGTGTATTTGCTGAATTTTTAATTATATATTATATTTATGATTTAGAGAAATTACAGCTAAATATTCACGAAAGTCTTGTCGATTTGAGATTTTATATCTAAATGGAATAAATCGGTCAAAAATATTATGAATAGGGATTATGCATTCACATCTAACTGGGTAAAATTCAGTACTTCACAATTCAACATTCGCATCATTTTTAGATCCAAAATAAAATATATTTCTGCCAAATTAACCGGTTTGTACCACCGAATAAAGGCCAAATGATGTTCAATAACATTATTCGGAAAGTTTACCGAATGTATAAAGAAGAATTGAACTTG
>CAJVPT010007386.1:0-10107 GCA_910592055.1 Acaulospora colombiana
TAATATATGTTTTAGATATTTATAATATAATTATATAAACAAATGTTGCATACCTCAAATTTTTTTAAATCACTTTCAAATCTACCAATCATATATATTTCATTCCATTCTTGATAAATTATCAATAATTCTTTAATATCTGCATTTTGCATATTTTAGTCACAAATATTATCCATTACAAAAATTATAACTTTCATTAAATTTTTATATTCGCCTGTGGTTAATCTTGCAAATGATTAAATCTCATGTGAAAATATCTTTAATTCCAGAAATCTTGAAATTTTCTCAAGTCTTTAATCCATTTTATCTCAAAGCAAAGGACTTCAAAATTCTTTTAAAAATTCTCGGGTAAATTCAATTTGATATTGAAAAAGACCCAAATCAAGGTGATGCATTCTATCAGACACAGTTGCTTTATATATATTCATTTTACTATAAATTAATAAAAATTAATTTGTTTATAATAAATAAATTATATTTAATTATAATAACTTATGAAATTCTCCAAAAATAATTATTAACATTTTCTATTGATACTGATTTTGTTAAATTTGATTGAAATATTTTTTTTATATTTTCATGGCTCTAAGGTATTGTATTATTATTTGATAAATTTATTTCTGCAAGATTCTCTTTTGTAACTAAGCAAAAATGACAGGGATTATGTGAATTACTTGATTTATATGTTAAACAAAAAGACGAGCTTCAGGACAGTCAGCTATAATTATAGATATTTTTGGAAAAAATTGATAAATTTTGTCTCCAATCGAAAAATATATTCCATTTTTTATCGAAATTAATGGCTCAAATAAGATCGCCAGAGATTTGTGGAAGGTTTTGCGTACAAGTTTTTTGAAATTTGGTGATTGCTTTTTTGTTATATTTTTCGATTTAATTATTGATAAATATCCTAACAGCTGTTTTGCATCTGGTTTATTGCATCTTCAAGTTAATATACTGTATTTCCTAATGAAATATATATTGGATGTAATGAACTTTTTCCTAAAGTATCACAATTAGTTGCATCTGAATATAAGATAATTGAAAGTAATTTAGAGCCCGGTGGAATAGAATTCTCTGCAACCCTCCACTAGTCGCAATTATTTTATTCTTTGTAAATTCTTTCTCTACCATTCTATAAATAAAATTATTAATAAGTAAAATAAAATTAAATATTTAACTTAAATAATTTAATTACTGAATTATTTTGATAAAGAATTTCGAAATTCTTCGCAAAATCTTAAATAATGTTAGAGACCTCTAGAATATTTTTAATATAACTAATAATGAACCAATAATACAAAAGGTATTCTACATTATTATAAAATAATATACAAGTTTTAAAATAACCTAAATGTGGTTGTTTTATACTATTCATAAATTTATATCCTTGTTAAATATTTTTTGGCAATGAACTAATTGATAAATTAGAATGTTTATTAAAAAAAGAAATTATTTTATTTCCAGTTGAAGTACTCAGTTTATTTTTTAAAACAAGTATTATTAAATCTACATATGCTTCATTGGGAAATTTATTAAAGGTTTCTTCGAAAGAATTTGAAGACTCATAGCTATCTAAAGGTTCTTCTGATAAATTAATATCATAAGAATTTTCATAAACAAAATTATTATTTTTTGGAGAATTAAAATCTTTTACAGAATTCTAAAATAAATTTAATGTTAATAAATAAATTAACATCGAAAAATTAAATTTAAATATTTCTAGAGATCTCTGCAATTCTTCAACAATGCTTGAAATACTTGAAAATTTTACTGCCTTTGAATATTCATTAGATTCGCTACTAGAGTCCACTGTCAATATACATTTGCTAACATGCCTCGTATATGTGAAGCACTGTGAAAAAGTATGTTGACAAAATTAACATTTATAACTCATTGTAAAAACCTCTGGAGATCTTTAAAGGTGCGTAGAATTAATCAATAAAGTATTGTTCAACCAGGACCAATCAAATTTGTAATTTATAAATTATCACGTCAATATTTTGATAATTATATTTTCATAGCAAAGTACTTCTTTTTTTAAGCAAGCTAATAATATTTATAATTATAAAGTCATTTTCGAATAGTGACAAAGATTTGTATGTAGTCATAAAGTGACATAATTTCTTGGGATTTGTATTATATAAGTCTCTAAGATTCTTCACAATTTCCTTAATATCAAATAAAAGACAAGAAACACGTAACATGTTTCAAAACATTATTTCAGGTAAAACTTCCAGTAAAAAAGGAAAAGTGATAGAAGTTCTTCGTGGATCTCTGAAAAGGCATCAAGTTCTTTAATGTCTCGTGTTCATGTTGAAATCTCAAGAAAAATGCCTCCACTCAATGTAGATAAAGACATTCTCCACAAGTGTCTACGAACCTCTGGAAGTACCCACAAAACTGTGTCACTCTGGTTTGAATGTATGAAGGAACTTCAGGTATATTAAAAAAACACAGCACATATATAAATAAATATTAATTATTTGTTTAGATCATGATAGATTCCTTGAGAGAATTTTGGAGTCCAACGAAGCCCTCTCTATGAAAATGGATCAGTTACTAGAATGGCAAAAAAGTGTAGAGGATAAGGTCACTTACCTCGAAAATGAAATTTATGCAAGTACATATTTAATTATTGAATAGGAATCTATTGATGTAAGTTATAAGTTAAAGAACTTTGGAGAACTTCAATAATATATTTGATATTTTATTTGAAGGTGGTCATGGGAATTGTGAAAAAATTGTTTAAGGAAAAAATATATTTGGAATCTGAAAACTTTTGCAAGCAAAATGAGGAATTTTTCCAGAAGAAACATTCAAAGTTCTATGAAGGACATTCAAGAAAATGATGGAAAATATACTATAAAAACCATATTTGCCAAGAAGTAAGTTCAATAAATCATATATATTTATTTTAAATTATTAACACTTTAATTTTATTTAATAGTTCATCAAGCAATACAGATATATCCATGGGACTATGGCTTTGAAGGTTTGTAACACCATGTTTCAGTTTTTGATAAAGGATCACTCGATATAATCAATACTAGTGCATCGACCGCTAAAATTATAATATGGAAGCAGCCACGCAAAACAGTCGAATATTACAATAATCTTCACAAACTTTTGGAAGGAGAGGATCAGAGCATAATGACACGTATTCTCGAAAAAGTTTGATCAAGAAGAGACCCCTCCACCGAACAAATGGCATTTGCTTTCGCAAATTGCCAATCTGTTCTAAATCTATATAATGAAATAATTACTATAAATGAAGCAGTTCTAAAAGTAAAAATTAAGAAATATAAGGTAAGCTTCGAAGTTCTTCAAAGGTTTTGGAAAATGTAAGACATTTACTAATATATATTTTTAGGAAAAAATTATAAGAGGAATTGGATTTGCGGAAGGAGATTCTAGTGATGAAGATGGATCCAATGACAAACCAATAAGTGATAATAGTGAAATAGAAGTTCTAAAACCTCCGAAGGTAACTGAAAATAACAAAAATGATCTGGCGTTAAACATTGAAAATTTATTATTGAAGAGAAATCCTTTGACAATAAGCTTAATAAAAGAATAAATATGTAATGTGAAATAAATTTAATAAATAATCTTTAAATATAAATAAATATTTGTAATAAAATTTTTAATAATATTTATATATAATTTAATGTAAACATATTTTATCATATTTAAAATTTTTCGAAGATCTCTGGAGATTATATTAAAAATGTTTAATATAATTTCTGGAAATGTTCGAAAAATTTTGTCAATTATCTTCAGAAATTATATATATAACTTTTACTCCAGAGACTTCTAACGATACCAGAAGTTCTCCAAAGATTTACGCCTAAAGATTTCTGGAAATATTTGCCTAAAAAATTTCCTGATGCAATGATTTTGGACTTGATGTCAATTTACAATCCAGGTTTTCTCATAAGTTTGTCAGTAATAATACTAATAGTAAACTAGAGTTAAAAATAACTATTATAGAATTTTCTTTGATATGAATATAACACTTAATAGCTGTGGTTTTCCTTGAGTTCTTAGAGATAAGATAATTAGTTTTCACAGGTACTTTAGATCGCTTAAGAATTTTCATCAAATTTTTATGCTGATTGGAATATTATAACATTTGTTTCAAAGTGGCTTTGGCAAAAAGATTTAGAATATTCTTAGAGATGTTATAGTTGGAAATTGGTTCACAATAGATAGCTGGGCTTTAGTTTTGAGCCTTTTTGATTTGACAGTAGAAGGAGCTACAATTACTTCATAATCAGAGTTATTAATTTCTCTTAGTAGAAACCTTGAGACCTTCTTAGTATATAGTTTTAATTTCTTATTTGATTCAAATTGGTTTTACTTTTGTTTGGCCTTCCTCCTGTTAGTAATATAGGATTGATTGTACTAACCAATCTAGATTTTCTTCTCACATTCAAATTATTAGACTTCTTCTTAGATTTCTCAACAGTAAGATTGTTCAAAGGTTTCCAGGACCTGAAGGAGTTTGCTTGAACCTTTTTAAACATACATTCTTTGGTCAGATATTCTGATTTATTATACCTGAAACATATAAATTATGCAGAGTTAGACTTATTAATAGGACTGAAGGTAGATTTCCTTGGATGATAACCTTGTTTTTCTACTTGAGCAGAAAAAAGTTTCAATTTTTCAACCAAATTCAATTGGAGCTTTTTAATCTTTTTGATAAGAGTATCCATAAGATCTTCAAATTTTAAAGAAGCTATTTTGAAATTTTTTAAAGTAGAAACAATATTGCATAGTTACTCATCATTGTTTATATCCTGACTATTTTGATAAGTTATTGCAAGATTATATATAATAGCCATATTATTAGGATTGTTCATGGAAACAATTAAGCTTAAATATAATAATAATCCCCTGATGTAGTATTAGAGTTATTGACTAGGACTTATATCACCTTCAATATTGGTCCTTTTAAGATGTTTTTTGAAAGTGACATGGTAAGTAGTCACAAATTCAATTGATTCTTACTTATATTTTTCAAGATTACATGTTCATTTATTGATCCATCACTGGATACAAAACTTCTTTTTGAATTTATCAAAAATGGCCTTCCATTTCATGGCATTAGCATTAGTATTATTTCCTCAAAATATATTATTTACTATTCCTTAACTTCATCCTAGAAATAAGTATTGAGCATATGAAACAGTTTTTATTTTTCCATTAATTAATTATTATAACCTTTTCAAAGAAAGTCAATCAAGTTATAAAATCCTGAGTTCTATCACCAGAGAAGAGTTTCACATATAGTATATTGCTGTATAAGGGCAAAAGATATTATTAAAAATAATTATAAATGTTATTGAGTGTTGCTATTGTTATATGGGTATGTATTGTCATGGGTTACATGGGTGACACTATTTATATGTAATGGCCTAGAATCTAAAAACCCAAAAGTTTAATATAAAAGATTGAGTGTTGCAAGGTAAAAAACTATAGATAAGGCTCAGGTACTAATAAGGGAACCATGTGTATCTGACAAAGTATGAAAAGTTTAGCAAAGTTTAGAGTTAGCATAGCCAATTATAAAGTAGATAGCCTATTGTTAATTAGAAAAGTATAAATAGCTTACCAATATATACTAAGAAGGTAGAGCTAAATGTGTTAGAAAACAACTCTTATTGAGAATAGAGATAAGAATTAGTGATATATCGAAGAAACAGAATGCAATAAAAAGACACTTATCTTCAACCAAGTCAATCATCATGCCTTTGCCTTCCCTAAATGTTCTTTATAAGAGGTGTTCTCTTTTTTGTATCATTTGTGACTATTTATGAGGTATCTGGATTATGCAAGATACTACGGATTAGTGATGGACTTGCTCGATTAACCCATAACAGTGTATTATTAAAAGAGATAAAAATAGGAGAGATAAAAATAAGTGAATTAAAAAGTGATTCAAGATATAAGGATTTGTTTTAAAATAAATTATTTTTATAATAATTGTAAGTTTTGGATGGGTATAGAGCAAAGTAATCTATTCAAGGTATACAATCAATAGGTAAATTAAACAGTTCAAGGAAATCAACAATAAAGAAATTAAATTTTGTGATAGTAGATAAAAGTTTTAAATAAATGTTATCAAAGGAGTAAATATGTATATATTAAATAGTAAAAATTAATTTTTTAATAGTAATAGATTCAAAATGAAAGATAGAAGCAAAAAAAATTTGATTAAAATAATATTGAATCACAAAAGTAAAGAAATAGCAATGAATTCAATTTTAAACCAATTCCAAAAGTTTTTAAAACTAAGAAACTTCAACATTATATTTGTTTCACACCTTAAAAATACCTTACAAATATTCATTAAAAGAATATAAATATCTTCTGACTCAATATAAGCAGTACTGTAAAAGATTTCGAATATTTGTATCAAAGTCATTAAACAAGTATTGTTAATTAAAAATAATAAAAAGTTATCTTTATGACCTGTGGGTCTATAACACAGTGATAGTGCTTCCAGGTCACAATCACAAGATTCAGAGTTCAATACCACACAAGGGCTATGTGAAAATAATACTAAGGTTGCACGAGAATGGAACTTCTGGTCTTCTCATTGATTATTGGGCTAAAAAGGATCTATTATAAGAATTGCATAAAGAAAGGTCTCTAATCTGGTTACACAAATTACATCAGACCAAACTTCCTTGAACTGAATAGGAAACAAACTTCAGGATTCCACTTTTAGGACTGTGGTAATTATCTGAATATATCATTAATCCCAACTATACTAGCAAACTCTGGGATCCACTTTTAGGACTGTGGCAATTGATTAAACATTCTCTACTCCAAAACTGTACCAGCAGACTCTGAAATTTGACTATCCTAACTTGAAATATTTCAATCCAGTACTTGCTTAAATGAAAGACCTGTCTAATAGGACTTGTCTGTAATATTGCAGGTAGTAAAAAAGAAAATAGAAATCTCTTCTGAGGTTCAAGTAAAAAGTATCAGAGTATCTGGGTGGTTATAACAACCCTTGAGAATTTGATACTAATGTATAAGTTAGTATAACAAGTGTAGTCCATTATTAATAAATTAGTTAACTATATCAATATTACCGTTGATGACTATTATCCACTATTCAGCCTCTAGTCAGGTGTGTTTTACTACTGGGAGGTTTCAAGCAAGTCTGCCTAGGACAAACTGCAATAGGTTATCATTAATCTACATGTATATGTATGAGATGATTAATGTAATATTTAAGATTTAATTATCAATAAAAGTTCATATCTAATACCAGTTGCAGTTTAAAAAAAAAATAAAAAGTTATCATTATTAAGGTTTGAAGATAATTTACTGTATATTTATTTTTTTATTTTTATTTTTTTTTATATTTAAATCATAACTAGTATTAGGTGCAAGACTTTATTTGGCAATTTAATTCCATTGCTATTATACCAAACATTTCTATATAGACAAATTAATTTTAACCTGTCATGACAATCCTAGCTAGACCTATTATTACTTCAAAAGTGGAACATCTAGCTAATAGTCAGATGATTAATACATAGTCATAAATGATAATGCTAGGCTAGTTAGTATGGGGCTTATATGACTTTTTATAATTCACTAAACTAGTCCTTTCTTGTATATAGACAATGGGTGTAAATACCCTTCAATATTTTCAGATATTATTTACTCAAACTTCAGAAGAGAGCATGTTATCTTTTTTGTTACCATATGTAACATCACATAAGTTCCTATTAACTAATTTTCAATTAAATAACGTATCAGATTGGGATATCCTGAGCTTGAAGAGTGGGGGTCCTGGAGGCTGCCAAGACAGGATAGGTTGAGGCATTTTTATAAGAAAGACCAGAAGCCTTATTTTATATAATCCTTCCAGTAATACAATCTTAAGTTTCAGTTCTTAATCAATGGAAGGTCAAAAGTTTTATCTTCATATAGCCTAACCTGTTTGAAACTGGTTTCAGATAATTGGTTATGACTTTCACAAGATAATCAGTAAACCTGATCAGAAAGAGAAAATTTATATTTATACATGTTTTAATATATAAATAAATATAATAAAAATATAAGATGCTAAAAAACTCTTTTTGTTGATCCTCTAACCACATATAAAAAAGATGTTTGCAAGAAGTTTTTACACTTCCTTGCTAATAAAGTCTTAATACTTTGCTTAAACAACTTAAAATATGACTTCAAGAGTTATTTTTACCCTTTCTTTATTGTCTACAAATCTCTTTACTCAAAAACTTGACTTCTAGTGACCAAGAAAAATCAAGTAGTACCTTTAATACTAATGGCAAAAAAGTTCCCAAAAGAAGAAAAACTAATTATTAAGTATCTGAAAGTCTTTTTAACCTTTGAAGCAAAGGCTTATAAAGGTTTTCTACAGTAAAAAGGCTTATTTTTTCTCTTTTTGACTGTTTTGATTTTCTTAGAGCTCCCATGTTTATAGTTTTCTGGGGAATTTTGTCTATCTCAGTTTGATCCTGAATTTTGAATAATACAAATTTTTACCAAAGGTAATTGACTAACATAAAACACATCAGTTTTTAAAATATAAATAAGCTCCTATTGATATACTCACATGTCTCGATACATCATTGATAATGTAGAAAAGAAAGTTCTAGAAAAGTGTCCCCTCCAATCATATATATTTAATCTCCAGAAAACAATTATGATACTGAAAGATGATTAATAGATAGGAATAGAAGATCCAACTCCCATCTCTTATTAAGTTTCTTAAGTAATAAAAAGGCTTTCTTGGACAAAAGCTAAAATCTCCAAGCTTCTATCCCAATTAGATAAAGTTTATGAAAAGATTTTTTTATCCCAGTCAGACAAACTCTTCTATAATATGGTGTTGGCTTTACTAGCAATAAGTGAATCTGTATATCAGTAGAAGGATAAGTTCCTTAAATATTCTTCTTGAAGTTATTTTCAGAAATAACTAAGTTCCTCAAATATCATGAAGTTTAAAAGATATTCAATCAGGCAAACCCCTTTCAAAAGGAAATTGTGAAATAGAACAAGATCCTTTTGGAGAGCTTTGAATTGTATTCCTCCTTCTCTTTTTTCTCAATGCCAACTTTAGCAATTCATCATTTTTTTAAATAATCGACAGTTGGCAATAACTTTGGTTGAATTAGAAGCACTATGTCAAGCTACTAGAAAAGTATAATATTGCCCCTAAATCTGACTTAGAGTACCTAATTTAAACTTAGTTTTGTTTATTCTAAACTAGTTTAATGAACTCCTCATATTTTTTAAGTAGTGTAGTCCTTTAACTAATAATGTACAATGATGTCACTTTGTGAAAAGTCTGTAAAATATTCAGGTATCTCTCAATATCTTAATAAAGATACATCAAAGTAGCATGATTGTGAGTTCAAAATATATATATATATATATAATTGAAATACAAAAATAAAAATATATAAGTTCATATTTCTAAATCAAATCAAAACTGCCAACCCAAACACAACTATCAAATGTTATATTTCTACAACTCTATTGTCCCCTCTTCCTTCATATATAAACAAACAGATTAGAGTTCTTTACAGTCACTTTATCAAATACTGTCAAAACCTAACCAAAACAAAAAATATTACAATAGAGTTTTCAAAGGAAAAAAACTCAATCGAATCACCAGTTAATAATTTAATCTCACCACTTCCATCCATCAACACTAATAGTTACAACTCGTCTCCCAGTATCAATAACAAAATAGGTACTAGCATCATACACTGGATCAAATTCATTAATAATTCCAGCAATTTAATTGCATCTATTCTTAGCAAAGACATTTTCCATAAACCCAAATCCATTGATGAACTTAAGCTACTTAAACTAGCAAACAAACAATGTTGGGCTACTGACAAATCAAAATTTATAACTTTAGTAACATTTTGAACAAAACTACTTCTGAATTCTCTACCCACGAGAATCAAACTTAACAAATGGTATCCACTACTCTATCCAAACACAAAATGTCCTCGATGCAAATATTCTATAGAAGATCAAATCCATGTCTTCACATGTAATGAAAATCACGAACTTTTGAATCAAAAAGCAAAAAAACTTGTC
>CAJVPT010007387.1:0-10107 GCA_910592055.1 Acaulospora colombiana
TGTTGAAGTCATCTACTTTCTGTCTTTTCAGATGGTAAGTAGATTTGATATATACATAGTTTACATTTCTTTGAGAGGAAGTTTGCACCTATGATATAGCCTTCTATTTTTTCAATCGACTCCAGTTTCTTTTCATATGTCTTGTTTATAAGGAAACCCACACCTGATCCTCTGTATTTGATGTCATTACAACTATAGAAGAATTTATATGTCTTTTGAAACTTGAAGGCATGTTCTGCTGCTTCACTTCTTAGTTTTGGTTTGCTAATACCTATGATTCCTATATCTAGTTCTTGTATCTTGTCGTATAAACACTGTTGATCCAGTATTGTATTTATTTCTCTTACGTTATGTATTTCTATAGTTATGGTTTCTTCTATAGTGGGCTGCAATGTATCATTCTGATATATTGTTTATTCTTTAAGATTCTTGTTGATAGTATTTGTTTTGATCGATTTGATAAAATTGTTTAAGTGTTGTGTAGTAGTAGGAAGATTGTTTGAAAAGAGTGTATTTGTTGTTAGATTGTTGTCTTTGGAATTGTTTTTGGTCCAGGAAGTACTAGATTCTTCTTGTGGATCTTGTACTTCACTGGTGTTTTCTATTTGGACTGGTGAAACTTTTAGAAGCGATTAGCTTTTTTTCATCTTATAGATCCAGAGTAGGGTTGAGTTTCTTTTTCAATGCGACTCATTCTGCTATTTAATTTATTTAGGCTATATAAAATTTGTTGTAAGGGATTTTGTTCTGCTTCAGATTCGGTGATCACATTGTTGGAGATTCTGGAACTATGTATTCTATATCTTCTCTTCTGTGTGTTGATCAGTTCTTTGTTGCTTCCTGTTGCTGGTTATTGATTGCATTTTTGTCTTGGCTTTCTTGTATTTATTTTATAAGATCTTGATCTTTTTTTTTCAAACTCTATATTAAAGTTTTCTGTATCATATCCAGGATCAAATTCTTCTATAGTGGTTTCTCTCCATATAGGCTTTCTGTTAAATCTGATGTCTGTTTTACCCAAGTGATTTTTATGTTGATCTGTACTGGATTCGTCTGTTTCTTAAAGGTGAATACTGCTAATTCTATGTTTTGCTTTTTCATGTCCCTCTTGTGATAAGAAGTTTGCTTCTTCTATGGTTTTATCCTATTGTTGCATGTCTATCTTGAAATATTCTTTAGCACTCTATGTACAGTAAGTTTGTGTCTATGTAGAAAGATGTGTTGTTTGAGTGCTTTATTAAGATCTTCTACTGTTGCAAAACATATGACTACATATCCTCTTCTCTTGAGTATATATGAGTTTCTGGGTATATAGCAGGCTTTTGCTTTAGTTTGTTTTAAGGTACATACTAATAAGCTTGTGAAGGTGTTATATGTTCCATATAGCCTTAAGAACTGGCTATTATGTTCTTTGTTGATTTTATCAACTTCTTGATCAGTAGGTTCGTATTAAGTGAAAATAGCCCTGATCACTTTTGTTTTAATGGGAATCATCCATAACTATATTAGCTTATTGTTTCATTTATAGGGAGTGATATGTGCCTTGATTCTTTGTTGTGATCTTGAGTAGTTGTATATATAGATATTGGTGAGTTTTCCATATATTTGTACCTTTACCTTTTTATGTACTTGTGATCAATATTGTCTTCTTTCTTAAGTCACCTTAACTTCTTGCCATGTATAGCTATGATCTATATCAATTAAAGTTACAAATAGATCTTTGTTCTCTTCTTTTGTTTTTTCCCTGAAGATTTTTTTATCAGATGAAAATTCTGACTTCTCCCATTTGTCTATATTTATGGGTATTATCATGAAGTTCTCACCCTCTTTTTTGTTGACTTTCTTCAGACAATTCAGAGCATCTTCTTTTTCTTTGAAAGTGAAGGTTATCCGAGCATTATCATTGAGAAATTATTTTGTACATAGTTGAAGTTCCTTTGGTAAGCTGAGAGCATTTTGGAGATATGCTGTTCTTTATTTTTCACTTTCACCTAGTATTTTGGAAGTTAAGGTTCTCAGTTTGTATGCTCCATTTTTGATAATGTGAAATAGATTAATACTAGTTGATTTTGATTTATTTCTAGTATTGTAAGATTGTAGTTCTGTAATATTGTCTCCTTTGACTTCTTCTTGAATTTGATCTATTTTCAATTGACCTCAATCTCTTTATCACCCATTTCTATTTCAACGTTGTTGAGGATTTCTATTATGTATGTTGATTGAACTTCCATAACTATTTCTTCATTTGGTAGTTTTGTCGATCTTGAATATGGGTTATTTGTGACTATGTTTTCTTGCTTTGTTTGTAGCTGCCAGTGTGTTTTTTCTTCTTGTTTTATCAGTTCTATATACTTGTCTTCCAAGAAGGGGGCCAGCAAGTCATTCTCTTTTCCTTGTCCTTGAGCCCATAAGTATAGGATGTATTGTCTTAGAATTGTAGCTTTAGTAAAAGTAATGCAGTCGATGTTAAGAATTTTAGCTATAATGCTATCTAAAATTGAGCATCTTGTAGGGCTAGGGGCTGGGTTGGGGTTGTCTTCTTGTATAGAGATTGTATTGAGGATTGTTTGTGTTGCCCATAGTTTTTTTTCTTGATCGTACTTGTTAGATAAGTTGATCAGGGTTTCTAGGATATGAATTTCATGTTTCTTTGTGATCTGTAGTAATCTTCGTGTTGTTAACATTATTGTGCTTATTAGGTGTCATGGATTAATAGGTTTAACTTGTATTTTATTGTTTCTAACATGTGGTAAAGGTTTGTTTATCCCTTGTTACTAATTTGGTAATACAGAAAAACCTTAAAGTTGTTGTGTTATAAATTTAGGTTTAGGTTCTGTTTCACATATTTGTTGTAATAAGGGTGTTATGTTGTTATTGTTAATCAGCTTATTATGAATACATAAAAATATGGATGTTGTTGATTTGTTTACTATAAAGACGTAGATAATCTGTAAACATTGTTTATATGAACATGTGAAAATATGAGTGTTGTTGATCCGTTTATATAAATATATAGATAATCTGTAAACGTTATTTATATGAACATGTCTTTTTGATTTTGTTTTCTTGGAGAATATATGTGTATGTGTTTGCATGACATTGTGTTTGTTGAAATTTTGTTTGTTGTGATGTGTGTGCCTCTTTACTGTGTAATCAATGAAGCTTGGATGTCCCTTTAAATTTTATAGGTATTTGAGTTTAGACTGATTTATCGGTCTAAATTATTGCTTATAAGGTTTCTCTTGGTGTCTAGAAAGGTGTTAACCTACACTGGCCTGGCTGAGAGCTTTGTGAAGTTGATGTTGGGCTTCCAAGAGCTTACTGTGATTCGGTTTTTATCTTTGTTTGTTCTTTCTAAAAAAAAAAAAAATTATGTGTAGAAAGATTAGAAGTCTTTAAATACTTACCTGTTCCTGTACTAAAACTAGTTGGTTCTATAGTGTTTCTTGTAAGTGGATGGTCTTTGATGTTGGTTTTCTCTTGTTTTTTTGGGCTGGCTTCTCTCTTTTCAAAAAATTATCAAAAAAGGAAATTTTCTGAAAAAATGAGAATCAGTGGAAAGAGTTTTTTTAAAAAAGTTAATTGAAGTATCTATTTTTTTATTAAAATATTATATATTATAATTTTGATAAGTTTTAAATTTAAAAATTTTTTTTTTATTAAATTTATTATTTATATTTATAAGAATCAAATTTTTTTCTTTAACTATATTTTATATATTTTTCTTAAATCTTTATTTTTTATTATTTTTTATTTAAATATACAAGCTTTACTATTTAGGAAATTTTAGTTATACTATTTATTAGAACTATTAAAAGTATTATAATTATTGTTACTAGTTCTATTCTTATATATAAAGATTAATTATATATTTTTACTTAAAATTTACTTTTTTTTTTTATTTTTTTTATTTGAATTCATATTATTTTTATTTTTATTTCTTTTTTTTTTAATAGTTAATAAGTAATCAATTAAATAAAAAATTGATTTTTTATTAATTCTTCTTTAATATTATTTCTAATAATTATCTTTTTTCAATTCTTAATATTGATATAACTCATTTATTATTTAAAAAAAAAAACTTAAAAAAAAGTATAAGTATAATCTTTATAAATTATTTTTTAATTGCTTTTTTAATATTATCTTGAAACTTGAAATATTTAATACTTAGTTTTTCATTATATATTTTTTTGTATTAAAATATAATATTTTCTTTATATTTACTTTTAAATATTTTTAGTATTTTATTAATATTATTTTTCAACTATTTTTTTTTTTTTTTTTTAATACCTGTGGTTAGGTCAGTACTATGTATTTATTAATCATTAAGAAAACTGATCAAAATATATAGGGCAATTGCATCATGGCTAAACTAAAATCTTGTATTGACACACTCATCAATAGCTTTCAATTCTCAAAGAGCTTCAGCCTCTAAGTGCAACCTTGGGAACAATATTTTGCTCCAAACTAAGTTTTGGATAAAGATCCTCTTAACTTATCTATCATTGCCAACGGGTTGTCACTACTTATTATCCTCCAAGGAACTGAATTCGAGAAACTATAAAAGGGAAAAGAAAAAAATAAAGGGGAATGAAAATATCTAAAAATGTGTAAATACACTTATATGAAAAAGAAAAAAGAAAAAAGAAATTTAAAATTGCTCCATGTTCTTCAAAGGACCTTGGCTAGAAACCTTTTCTCATTAGGAATTAACTCTTCTGGAATATTCTTTTTTTTTCTGACCATTTGAAGAACTTATACATTCATGCTCTTAATTATTTTTTTGTAACCATCTGAAGTACTTATTGCTTATTCGAATTCAGTGTCTTGTTCAACACTTTTTTTTTTTCAGTCTTGATTTTATATCCACCTATATAGAAGAAAATGACTAATGGTAGACCCCAGATTCTTATGTGGCTTTTTAGTTTTGTTGTGTAACTCCTGATATCTTCCAGCAGCCATACCTAGTTAAAGGAATTTTACTAGTGTATATCTTTCATTATCCAAAAAGTCAGATTCCTCAACAATCTTTTAGCCTTGTAATGGTGGGAGGGTTTTGGATAGTATGAGGATCTTCATTGATTACAATATCATTAATTAATGTCTGGAAAATGTATTCTCAATCCTAGAGAAGGGCAATGTTTTACATTCCTCTGCTTTTCGGTCTTACAGCCTAACTGGGATAAGAAAATAACCTCCTTTGTGTACTTTGCCTGACCAAAATAATAAGAAGTTGAAGGCCTCAGCTTGAACAAATAATCACTTTTTTATCACCTAGGAAATTTAATGCCCATTCTAATTTTATTTTAAAACTGACTTATCCCACACCTTCTCCAATGCTTTATTAAGAAAAGATTATATTTAGCAATAATCAAGATGAATACTTTTCCATACTGTCTAACTATTTACAGATCACTAGAGAGAAATAGAACAGGGAGCTATCTATTTTTATGACTCAATCTATATCTAACCTAACCAGGATAAGAAAAATACATGAATATTTAGTGTAAATACTTCTCTCTTTAAAAACAAAGTGGAGAACTAGCAAGATACACAAGCTGTATATTGCTTACCCATCCCATATTTAGGAATCGACATTATCTAGAGTACATTAATGCACCCACTGATCAGCTTGTTGCTATTCACTATGAGGCCTAACATGCCAGGACTCGCATAAGAGTCCCAACACTATCTGATGTTGGAGGTCTCTTGTACTAGTCTTGTGACTAGTCAATGTTAAAAAAAAAAATTAAAATGGAGAGGAAGGTTGAAAATATTTACAAGAAAATGAAATAGGGAAAGAAATGAAGAGATGCCTAACAACTACTTATCCACCTAACTTTGTCTCAGTAGTGCTCATTCTAATAGCCTCATGATTTCTTTACTTCAATTACACTTCATTTGGAGAAGTGGAGGAGTCCGTAACAGTGATCACTCTTTTTTTTACCAATGATGTCATCGGAACACATGATATAACCAGTAGGAGCTTGTTTACATTCTGCTATCAACATGTTTCATGTCGACCAATCACCTTTAGCAAAAGCTATGTCAATCTTGTATTACTCCAAAATTCAGGATCAAGCTGGGGTAGTCAAAATTCACCAAAAAACTCTGAAAAATAAGTAACTCTAAGAGGGTAAAAATAGTGGGAAGGAAATTTTTTGATTTAGGCTTTTGTTTGTCTGTTCACCTATTGCAGAAAACCTCTAGTTGCACTCTTATTTCAGGAGATAGGCTTTCAATACTTCACTGTTGGTTTTTCTTTCTTTTAAAATCTTCTTGCTATTGGTAAAAAAGGTTTTTTTTGACTTTTCTTGATTATTGGAAGTCAAGTTTTTGTTTGAAAAGAAGTATAAACAAGAAAGGGAAGTTGGGAGGAACTTTTGAAAATATTATTTAAGTTGTTTTAGAGAAAGTAATAAGACTTTATTAGTAGAAAAGTATAAAACTTTTTGTAAACATCTTTTTTGTGTGTTGTCAAGGAATCAGTGGAAAGAGTTTTTATTATTTTTCAATTATTTTTAATATCTTATTAAAATATTCAATATATATATATATATATTAATTTTTCTTGATAATATTTTTTTCAAATTATTTAATAATTTTTGTTTTTTATAATTTTTTAAAGTTTTATTATTTGTTATAATTAAAACTTCTTGTAAAGAGTTTTAGTTTTTATTTTTCCAATTTTTTTTATATAATTATATAATTTGATTCAATTTTTCTTTTAAAAAGTTTTAATTATAATTTAATATTATTTTAAAATTAAAATTTAATTTTTTTTTTGAGTACTTGTAGCTTGACTAGATTGTCAATTTATTAATTAATTAAAAATATAAGTATATTTTTATTTGAGTAGTATAATACATATTATAACCAAACTATTATTCTAATCTAACTAACTTATTGTAAGCATAAAAATCTTTAAGTTTAGCCTTGAAAATAATACTTCATTCCATTGTGTCTTTGAGTAAAAACTCTTCTAGTCCTCTGCATTAATGTTAATAGATTGTCACTATTATATATTTAATTAAACTATTAGAATACAGGAAACTATAAAAGAATAGATTGAAAAAAGAGAAAGAGAGATATCTAAAAATATCTAAATAGACAACAAGAAAATGAAAAAGTAAAATTGAAAATAGATTTCTAGCTTTCTTCAAAAACTTGTTTCTTAAGATTTTTTTTCAATAAGAAATGCCTAATTGGGATATCCTTTCTTTTCCTGACTGTTTAAGGAACTTATTCATTATTAATTTTGATTTTATTCTTGTATATTGTTTAAAAAAACTTATTATCTAATAAAAGCTTTTATTTCCAGAACATATTTGGTCCCAACCTTCTTTGAGTAGTGATTTTTTATCCACATATAGTAAAGGGATAACTTATGATAGATTTCAGATTAATATAAGACTCAGTAGGAACTAAGCCCTGTTATTTTAGTATAATATCTTCTAGTAGCATGCCTAGTTAAAGGAATTTTACTGATATATATCTTCTATTATTCAAAAAACCAGATTCTTCAACAATCCTTTTGTTTTGTAATGATAGAAAGATTTTGAATAATAATAGGAATTTTAATTGATTGTAATATTCTTCACCAATTTTTGATAAAATATATTTTCAACTATAATTAAAAGGTTGAAGTTTAGTATGGACTAGAGACCATTTGGTCTTATTGCCTAACTAGAATAAAAAGAAGACCTTGATCTTGAATTTTACCTAATTAAAAAGAAAGATCTCAGCTTGAATAGATAGTAACTTTTTATTCCCTAAAGACTTGTCACTTGTATCTTATTAATCTTATGGAACTTGATTTGTAGATTAATCTAATTGGAAAAGTATGTAGGACTGAAATATCAATCAACTTTTTAAATTATTAATAATGTCATTGAAATACAGTATATGGATATGATTAATAGGAACTTGTTTATATTCTATTACTAATATGTTTTATGTTAACCAATCAAATGTCAGATGATATTGTGTTACCAAAAATTCAAGATCAAACTGAAATAGACAAAATTCTTCAAGATACTTTAAGAGAGTATAAGACAGTATATGAGAAGATGAATAATAAGCCTTTTTTTATCAACAAAATCTCTATTTTTTTTCACTTTCAGTTCTATAAGATGACACTTTACTTGACAGTTTTTTTACTTCCTAAAACTTTCTTGTCCTTAATAAAGGACATATGTAGTTGAGTCTATTTAGACCATTAGAAACTCAAGTTTTTATTCAAAGGAATTTATAAACAAGTAAGGGAGAATAGTAAAAATAAGTAAAAACAAGTTTCAAGTTATTTTAATAAAAGAATAAAGATTTTATTAGCAAGGAAATATAAAACTTTTTATGAATATTTTTTTTATATACAGTAAGATTAAAAAATCAATAAAAAGAATTTTTTAAAATTAAAATTTAATAATATTTTGCATAAATTAAATTATTTATCAATTTTTAATTTTTTTGGTTTTTTAATTAATTTACTAATTTACTTTTTTTTAAAAAAAACTAATCCATTCTTGTTTTATTTATAAAAAGTATTCATTGTACATATATGGTTATACATTTATAATTTTTATATCTTTTTAATATATAAATATAATTATCTAAAAATAGATTTATTTTTTTATTAATTGACTTGTTGCCACCTATTATGGAACTTAACATGTCAAGGATGACTAATTAGTATTGAAATTAAAGAAAAAAGAAAAAAAAAATTGCTAATGAGTTTGTAATTCTTTGGAATAATCAGTTTATATAATAATTTATAAGATCTATATATTGATCTTTGATTAGTAGTTCAAATAATAAAATATCTATAGTAATTGTACTTGAGTATAGCTTTTGAATTGCTTGTTTTTTTGATAATATTGGTTACAATTTTCAATTTTATAATAAATTTGCAATGCTATTTTCAAATGGGGCATATAAAATCTTTATATTGATTTAATAACATTTTTTATTTATACTCTTTATTAATTATATTTTATGTATTTATATACTATATATATACTCTTTCAGCTGATCTTTTGATTATATACAAAAAAGATGTTCACAAAAAGTTATTATTCTTCTTTACTAAGAAAGCCTTAACACTTTCCTTAAACCAATTTGAGAAGAAGCTCAAAAGTTGTCACCATACTTCTCTTTCTTTTATAAATATTCCTTTTTATATAAAAATATAACTTTCATTGACTCAAGCTATGAAATACCTTTCTTACCAATAGCAAAAAAGTTCTGAAAGAAAGAAGAACTGAAGTACTTTGGTTCTCCTACTTAGTAAAGAAATATCATAGAGCTGTATTTATAATGAGAGACTTTTTAGAACATATTCATTTACTCTCTTATCATAATAGTAGCTTTAATAGTACTTATTCTTGATTTTTTTGTAGAAATTTGTCTATCTCAATTTGATCCTAAATTTTGAGTAACACAAAGTTTCTTACACAGTAATTGGACAAAAGAATACATGTCAATAAAAGAATGTAAATGAGTTCTTATTAATTATCTCACATGTCTCAAATACATTTTCTCAACTTTATAAAAACCTGGAGTCCACCATAAATCATTAAGTCTGGTGTAGATAGATATAGGATACATTTTTATACAAGTTATTGACCATCTCTAAAAAGAATCTATCTAACTATAATAAAGATTACAAGATACTGCATCTAGTTTTTGGAGACATAGTCATCTATTTCTGGCTGTTAAATAGATTTTCTCTAGTTTTATCAAATAAATAAAGATTCAAAGATAGGGCACTGATTCCTTTATCTATTTCTTGGCTTAACTTTTAAAACACAGAGAAGGAAGTGTATAAATCATAGCCTTTATTGCACTGTTACATCAGAAAATTTTTTTGACAAAGATCTCTAGAGATCTTCAGGCGTAAATCTCTGGAGGACTTCCGGCATCATTAGAAGTCTCTGGAGTAAAAGTTATATATATAATTTCCAGAGATAATCGAAAAAATTTTTGAACATCTCTGGAGATTATATTAAAAATTTTTTATATAATTTTCAGAGATGATCAAAAAATTTTAAATATGATAAAATATGTTTACATTAAATTATATATAAATATTATTAAAAATTTTATTCAAAT
>CAJVPT010007388.1:0-10106 GCA_910592055.1 Acaulospora colombiana
ATTACTTATAGTTAAAGGATTTGTTGAAATATTTAAATGAATATTCAAAATCAATTCAAGTGTTTCTGTTGACTTATAAATAATATTGTAATAATTTATATTTCTATGACATGATGCCATAAGAAGGCTTGTTGAATTGTATATACTATTTAAAAGAAATTTCAAAATGTGAACAAAAAAAAGAGATAGGAAAAGGTAAAAAATCAACAGTTAAATCCAAAAGATGAAAAATTACCGAATATAAGAAATCATTAATGTATTCAAAAGATGAGAAACAAACTGATAAAAATATATGAATGGATGAAATTTAGAGGGACAGTTGGATTAGAAAAAAAAAGTGAAAAATTTTAAAAAACATTTAGCAAAGTAAAACCAATTGATACCAGTTTTAAAAAAATCAAGTCGAGGTAATTGAAAAAGGAGAAAAAGGAGTAAGAGAAAAATAATAAATAATTTAATTAATTGATTTTTTAATTTTTTAATAAATTTCATAAAATTTGAATTTTTTATCACAATAATTTTTTTGCCAAATTTTTTACTGCAATATCAATTTTTTTGTCAAAGTTTTTATTATGGTATGCAAAAAATTTTTTTTTTGCTACAATATACAAAAATTTTTTTTGTCACAATATTGTCAAATTTTGCATCAATTTGTTTTTTGTTGAAATACAGTATATCAATATTTTTTTGTCAATTTTTTGTTGATATTTTTAATGTTGAGTAGTAACAATTATAAATAATTTGTCAATCTTTTTATTATTACTTTTTTTCAAATTCGACAATAATTCAGTAGCTGAATAACATAATTTCAACTAGTGTAGTTGAGATTTTAAATCCAGTTGGAACATCAAAGGGTGATCTGCAGTAGTAATTTATAGAAAATGATATTAGTAAGTAAAAGGATTTTTATTTAAACTACTAATAAAGCAATAAATCACTTCAGAAGTTGTACTCAGAGTTTTATGAAATTTAAAACAAAGACAAGTAAGTTAGATAAAGATTTAGCTTTAATGAAACATTTAATAATATAAAGTATACAAATGTTTAACAAAATAGACCTGTGGGTCAATAATACAGTGGTAGTGCTCCCAGGTCGCAATCACAAGATTTGTAGTTCAATACCACTTAAGGACCAAAAATTAAAATTACCCTTCTAATCAGGTTTACCGGTTATCCTGTGAAAGTCGTACCCAATCATCCGGAACAAGCTTTAATCAGGTTCGGCTACATGAAGATGGGACTTCTGGCCTTTCGTCGATCAGGGGCTGAGATCTACGGTCGTACTACTGGAAGAATTGCATGAAGAAAGGCTTCTGGTATAACCCACCATAAATGCTCCACAAGACCCCCTGTCCTGGTAGTCTCCAGGACCCCCACCCTTCTAGCTCAAGATATCCCAATATGGTGCTCCGCTTAAATGAAAATTAGTCAAATGGGATTGATCCGATGCCACAGGTGGTGACAAAAAAGATAAAGTGCTCCCTTCCGAGGTCTGAGTGAATAATATCTAGGAGTATTGGAGGGTAAATTAAATCCCATCGGGTATATACTATACAGACTAGTTTAATAAATATAATTAAAAATTTATAAAAGCTCAATATTAAACTTAGCCTGTTTCGCCGTCGATGACTGTGTATTAACCATCCGGCCTCTAGCTGGATCTGCCCACTCACAGAGTGGTTAGTGGATCCACCTAGAGAAAACCACGATAGGTTATTATTAATCTGCATGTATATAGAAAATATATATTGTAGTTTGTATGAGATGATTGATGTGATGCCCAGGATTTTATTATCTAAGATGTTAAGTTAATTCTTAATAAAAGCACTCGCATCTAATACTAGTTGCGGTTTAAAAAAAAAAAAAAACAAATGTTTAACAAAGTATATACAATATATCTAACCTGACAATGGGTTTTAAAAAAAAAAAAAGAAACTTTTCTGCAACTTAAATTGAATTATTAATAAAATTTTTGCATTTTGAGGGGGGTTTTTTTTTTGGATCATAAAGAATATATATTTTAAGTTTCGATTAATTTAATATTATAAGTAAATTACAATTCTGATTCTTTTTTATCTTCATAATTAATTTATTATTATAACCAATATACTGTAGTTTTGATTATTTAATATATAAAATATCTTAATATTGCAAGCAAAGGGAGAACCAAAGAATTTTAAGCAATCATCGTATAAAAAGAAACCATATGCAATGTAAAGTATACAAATAGACACTTTCTGAGGTAACTGTACAAGATAGATAGGAATTAATTTCAAACCGTTAATATATTAGTAATAGAAAGAAAGCTGTAATTTAGCGGATTGGGAGTCTATTGAGTCTATATTCTAAATAAGTTTATAATTTATAGCTTATTTGGAGCATTTTCCCTTAGCCATTTTCTTGCCTCAACCAAATCTTCATTTGCAACTTCGATAGCTTTAACACAAAATTCGTCGGGGTGCTCCTCTACACCTTCAATATCTTCACTTTTATACAATATGTTTGCCAATAGGCGCTTCCGAGTTGTTGACTCATCTACACATAAATACATTGGAGCTGTATCGGAGGATTGAAGTTGTTTGAGAAGAGGCGCCAATGTCAGCGCAGCTGTTGTAGGATCTTGAGGAGTAGAATTTCCCATAGCACAATACTATAGTATCAATTTTTAATGTCAATGCATGTTAATGATCGGATCATTACAAAATTTCAATAATCACCTCATTTTTACACCAGTTCTGGCCACATCCAATTGTTAATTGGGAATGATATTTCCTTGCAATTCTAGTGTATAACTTCTTCTTCGTCGGATCTGCCGATGGAGACCAGAATGGTCCAAAACACACGACACATAGTTTGAGCACATTATCCGCTGCATTCCTCACGCAATTTTTATTTCGACAAAGCGGTGGCAATCGTCTGTTCTGCCTCTCCATATCATGCATCATGTGATGAGCTTTAACGTTTTTCAGAATGACCGAGTGCCCGCATTTTACACATTTGATCGTACGACCACCACAATATGATTCGTGAGCCGTCAACCCATCGAGTAAATCTTGCTGATTAGTAATAAAACCGCCACTCTTAACGTAATTGTGACAGAATCGACATACAATTAGTTTGTCCGGACAAGTTGTTAGCTTGTGGGAGGCCATCTCAGGAAGAGATGGTGTTTCATGTCCACACGAACATTGACGGGTAAAGTGATAGACAAATAAATGTTTATCTTTTTCTTTAATATCGCCACTCTATTGAATCAAAGATTTAATATTAACATCTATAAAATCAAGGAATCAAGATATATTTTTTAATCACCTTTTCACAGTGATCACAATGCCAATGCCTTTCTTTCTCATTTTTCTTAATCACTTTACCACATGTTTCGCATAACACGTTGTTCCTCTGACAAAAATTAGAATGCAAAACAATAGTACGCTCGGGTATCCAGTATCCACAATTGTTGCATTTTGTATATCCAGGGGAATTTTCGTTAACGTCACGCTTCTCGGGAGCGGCGTCTATGGATTTGAGGGACTGATCAGAAGATGTTATATTTAATTCATACGATGTTGACGATTCGTCAAAACCGTGAACACCAATATAAATTTCTGGATTTGTGGCATACTCCAAATTTGTTGACTCGATAAATATCACTTTGGTCGGATCAGAGGAAAAGTCGGACCAGTTGGATCCATCAATTTTTGGATTACGGTTTATGGATACAAGAAGATCTGAAATTGTTGAATGTATCTGTAAGAAAATTTTAATGAATAAAATGGAGACGACCCATCAGACACGATAGGCAGAAAATAAATAATTACCTGCATCTCCAGTTTGTATTTTCAACTCGATATTGATTCCACGTGATCTGTCGGCGTTAACCAGTTTCCAATACGCATATTCATCTTTATTAACGTTGCCGTTACAAATTTCGTCAATGTGTATCTCATTTTCCTTGGGTACAACGGTCGTGCTTATGAAATTTTGTGAATTGGCGTCTGAAAAAGGTGTTATTTCAACCTCCAGATCTGTATCTAGAACCTGTACAGCATTGGCAGGTTTAAGTTCTTCGACTAAAAATTGATATGATGAATTCGCTTGCTTTATCGTTAGAATTTCTCCTTCCGTTAGAGTTGCATAATGGGAGCGCAAGTACCCCTCAAAGGCAGCTCTGGTAAAATAAATAAAAGTAAATAGAGTGTGATGTTGATGTTTGAACAAATTATCAAAACTATGGATTCATTAAAAATAACCTATAGTCCCTAATCTCTTTATAATCCGTATTCATTGGACGAAACCGCACCCAGGTACCTTTGGGTAGTTCTTTTAGGCGGATCGTGACCTCTGAACCTTCTTCCAGAGACAAAGATTCATGCATCCATGGCGGTAAGTATACTCGCTCGTCTTGTGCATTGAATTCCAAAACACCACCGTGCGTAATTAGACGTGTTTTTGGATTGGATATTTGGAATATTATTGGTTGTGGTAGCTGCGAATCCGAAAAATCCCCCGGATTTGTTTGATTTGCTGTTTGTAAGAGGTCCGCTAACACAGAAGGTGGTAGGATGAGCTTGTCGCCTTCTAAATTGTGCCTTATTGAACCCGACAAAAAGGTTTTTGTATAGGAGATTGACATTTTCAAAATTTTCTAATAAAATTGATTTCTAACGAATTGCCCGATATTTATACTTTTTTTGGTTCTTACGCAATTCAATTACGTAACGAGCATGTTTGCGTGCCATGTAAAAAGTTACACGATCAATTCTCGAACATTCGATAAACCAAGATAACGTGATATATTAATCACTATACATTGATTTGATCGAGAACAAGACTTGATCATTCTTTGTGATGGCGTCATTCGCAGATCAAAAATCGCCCGAGAACCGAAACAAACGAAAATTGCCACCAAAGACGAAGAGACACACAAGTGGTGAGGCGTCAAATAGAAGAACGTGTCGTTATTTTACGCTGCGCTAATTAACCTTATTTATGTGAAAATAAAAAGAATCGTCGCCTTCTAATTCAAAGAGAGAAAAGAAAGTTAATAATTTCAAAGAACATTATCTGACTTCCAAATGGCTAAATAGAAAACAATTCGAAGAACTAGGTTAGTTTTTAACAATAAATGGTGTTTTCCATTTTCTTTCGTTATGGTTAATTAACATTCACTATTATTCATTTAAAGGAATTGAATATCGGAAAGGTCACTTTACAAACGAGGAGAAAGAAAAAATAAAACAAGCATTACTTGATTACCAAAGTGTATGTGAATTAGCATATTTGTATTGCACAAAAGTTGAATTAATACTTGTGCTGGCATCAATTTCTAGTTACACAACCTAGATGCCAGTGAACTTCAATCATTAATATACGGTCGACATCCAGAAGAACATAAAAATTTTTGGCCTTATATTGGTAGTAATATTCAATGCTCAATTTGATAGCTCATGTGTATACTTTTATTGATGATTAAATTCTTTGACACGTTTTGCAACAGCGACTCAAGTAGGAACGCGCCCAATCAGAACACTTGCAGTACATATTCAAAGAGAGTTTCACCCTTTTAATTACACCGGATCATGGAGTCCCAAAGAAGATGAGGAATTAAAGAGGTAAAAAAAACAACCCACCATCGTAGTAAATATTTTTTACTTATTCTTTATTACGATAGACTTGTTGAAATCCATTATCATGATTGGGCAACAATTGGTCTTCAAATGGATCGCACAGGACAACAATGTAGGGATCGTTGGAGGGATTATGTTGGATACGCCGGCGAAAAGAATTTGGGTATGAAGACGTTGAAAGTGAATTTGGAACCAAACATATTATTAAAAGGTCTTGATAAATAACCATAGGAAAGTGGACCGCCGAGGAAGAAGAAAAATTGACGAATATTATTATCGAACTTACAAATGAAACTGGTGCTGACATTTCGATGGATTGGGGAATTCCTTGGAAATTGGTAGCTGAGAAGATGGGGCATAAAAGAACCTATGGTCAATGTTTTAGAAAATGGTAAAGATGGATTTCTAGGTATTTTGGTCAAAAACTTTAAAGTGATGCCTAAAGAAAATTTATTTAATACATATAGGAAATATAGTCTAAGGCTGAAATACGAAATGCAACATGGCATAGTAGCGAGATGGAAGAAACACGATAGTGCTATTCTTGTTCACAAGTTCATACCCTTAATTTATTACATAATGCTGCAATAATTAGCGTGTATTTTCAATTTAAGGTTAATATTTGCTTTCTAAATGTGGACTTTAGGATTCTAGAATCCGGTGTGACGGAAGAACTTTATATTGACTGGGATAATTTAATTGATGAGAGTTGGGGTCCTTGGTTTGTATTTTGATGCCTTTACATCAAATTTATAGGATCATCATTTACAAGCAAGAATCTGTCGTTAAATATAATTAGGACTCCGGAAATATTGAAAAACAGTTGGCGTAAGTTGAAATACACCGTAAAAGATTTTAACGTGAAATCGCTTAGAGGTTGCTTTTATTATTATTATTATTGTTATTATTATATATTATGCATGCTAATTAATTAATTAATTATTTATTTATTTATTAATATTAATACTATTTGTATGACCTTTTACTCTTATAGATGTTGCTTCCGAAATTTTAGATCGATATTCAAAATCGCATGTATCACCTTTGATAATACCTTCCGATGACGAAGAAATGTCTGGAGATATACAGGAACGAAGTTCATCTGAAGTCGATAATCCTGAGAGCGAAGTTGATGATGGGAATAATAATTTCGAATCACGCAAAAAATCTAAAAATTCCGTTTCAAATTCATCTTCAACATCCTCAGAATCTGATTCATCTTCTAGTTCCTCTTCCTCTGATTCCTCCAGTTCCTCATCTGATCCATCTGATTCCTCATCTGATTCTTCTGGCTCCCAGAAATCATCGAATCAAGAATACTCGGGTTCCTCAGGATCAGACACTTCATCACAATCCGATGACTCTGATAACTCTGATGCCGAGCCCTATCATGAGTTCACGCCTGAACCAACATCTGGTACTAAAATAGTCACATTAGAATTGACTTCAAATGAATTGTCATCTAATTCACCCCCTGACGAGTCAGTGTCGGAAAAATGTAGTCGTGCAACTAAATCTCGCGGATCAGCCCCAGCAATAAAGTCTTCATATTCAAAGCTATCGTTATCAACGTCATCGAGAAATTCTGACCCCTCTTCAAATGATACGTTGCCGTCAGAATCTTTATCTAATGGACCCGTTAATAAACATAGATCGAAAACGCAGAATTTGGTAAGTTTAAGTAATCTAATTATTTTTCATTACCGCATGTCATTCGCAATAAGTCTATTTATTGCTTCCTAAATTATATGAATTAATAAACACGTAATATATACATATATATTCAGGTCATTCGGAACGGTGATGTTAGCACGCAGAAACAGAAAGACATCGAGTGCCCTTATTGCCACGAACCGTTACAAAGTCCATTACCGCAAAAAATCCAGATCCAATTGAACCGAATACGTGATTGTTCATATAGAAAGAAAGAGGATCTCATAAGACTAAATAATTTTTGTCGTTTGCATAATAGAGAACTTAAAATCATTCCGCAAGGAATTTCGAGAGGATATCCGCAGACAATAAATTATGACCAGTTACCGAATAGGATTAAGAAGTATAAGGGAGAACTAAAGGAGATCATAAGAGGTGAAAAGAAAAGTTCATTTAGAAAGAAGGCGTTAAAAGTTTATGAAGATATTGGTAATAAAGCGAAATTATCGATGTCCATCATGAATAGATTCGAATCATTGAGGGTATGTCATTTGCTCATGCTACAAAAATTCTTTCGTTGAACAATACAGTATTTTATCAGATTCTAAAGCTCTATGGACTTACTTAAATATTACAAATAGCCTGGATATTATGGTCCAAGAGGTTCCGAGATAATAATGGAAGTACTGACGAAAATGTTTGTGAAAGAAGGGATACTTACTTCTGAATTGGCAAAACCACAAAGTATCGGTGAATTCTTGCATGAAGTTTTGGTGCCTGAGGTTTGTATAAGATTAATCCAAGATGACTATTCTAACTCAGAAAATAATGGAGGGTTGACCAATGATAAGGAAAAGCACGAAAGTGAAGATAAGTCTGAAGGCATTAAAAAAATATCAAATGAGAACCTTAAAAAACAAAGTTTATCTAATAAAATCACTTTGCGACAATCAAGAAAGATCATGAGAGAAAGTTCGGAATACGGAGAATATATGAACGGAGCTGAATGTGAAATAATGGAGGATGGTGATTATTAGTTGTACAAAGATTTGTAGACACACAAACGGTCTAGTGAATTATTTCATGGGTGAAAAAAATATATATATACTGTATATATATAATGCACCAATAAGTTGTATCTGTGTTTAGTTTTAAAAACTCGACTCAGTTCTACCTGCAATTCCACGCGCATGCTATGGCTAAAAATAGAAGAAAAGGATTCAAAATTTCCCAATTTAAATTTTAATAAAAAATTTTTTGCTACTATTAAACCGCCTATTTAAATATTTGTTATAATGATTTTAAACAGGAAAATAGTTTGTTTATAACGAGTTTATATAATATAAGGCAAAAATTATTATTAAAAAATCTAAATATAAATATTATATATATACAAAAATAATTTTTTTTTTTTTTATGTACAAAAAAATTTTATTGGTCTATTTGTTAGTATTTGGTTGCCTTTCCATTTGCATTCAATACTGCATTGACTCTTCGTGGCATTGAATCTATAACATTTCACAAAGTTGACACATTAAATTTTGACTACTCTTCTTTCAAAGTAGTTTTGAGCTCATCTGTGATATGTGGAAAATATTTATATTTTTGGATATTGTTTTTTTTTTTTTTTTTAACCCTCAATCATGTCCCAATGGCATGACTTTATTGAGATATTGAGAAATACCTAAATATTTTACAGACTTTCACAAAGCCATTAACTCGTTGTTGTACATTATTAGTTAAAGAACTACACTACTTAAAAAATATGAGAAGTCCACTAAGCTAGTTCAAACTAAACGAAACTAAGTCTAAACTAGGTACTCTAAGTTAGATTTAGGGAATAATATTTCACTCTCCTAGTAGCTTGGCAATAGTGCCTCTTAGTCTACCAAGGTCATTACCAATAGTTTGTCACTGTAGATTATCCCGAAAAACGATAAATTACTAAAGTTGACACTGGAAAAAAAAAAAGAGGAATGTAAATCAAAGCCCTCCAAAAGATTTTTGCTTCATTTCATAGTTTTTTCTCGAAAGGGGTTTGTCTGATTGGGATATTCTCTAAGCTTCATGACATTTGAAAAACTTAGCCATTCCTGAAAGTGACTTCCAGAAGAACGTTTGAGAAACTTATCCTTCTTCTGATGTATAAATTCACTTATCGCTAATGAAGCCAGCACCATATTATGGAAGAGTTTGCTTGACTGGGATAAAGAAATCTTTTCAAGAACTTTGCCTGACCAGGATAGGAGCTTGGAGACCTCAGCTTTTGTTCAAGAAAGTCTTTTCACCACCTGAGGAACTTAATGAGAGATGAAAGTTGAATCTTCTTTTTGTACCCGTCACTCGCCTTTCGATATCATAATTGTTTCCTGAGGTTGAACATATACAATTAAAGGGGACACTTTTTCTAGAACTTTTTTTCCTAAATCACCAATAATATATTGAAACACATGAGTATGATTAATAAGAGCTTGTTTACATTTCAAAAACTGATGTGTTTCATATTAGCCAATCACCTTTGATGAGGATTTGTGCTACCAAAAATTCAGGGTCAAACTGAGGTAGCAAAATTCCCCAGAAAACCATGAAAGCAATAGCTCTAAGAGGCCCAACAGTGACTGGAAGGAGAAAAATAAGCACTTCTGTCATCAAAAACCTCTATATATCTCTTGCTTCAAAGATTAAATAGGCCTTCAGGTACTTCACAGTCAGTTCTTCTTCCTTTGAAAACTTTCTTGCCATTGATATCAAAGGTATTACTTGACTTTTCTTGGTCACTTGAAGTCAAGTTTTTGAGTAAAGAGGTTTGTAAACAAGAGGGAAAGG
>CAJVPT010007389.1:0-10105 GCA_910592055.1 Acaulospora colombiana
TTAGAAATCAAATAAAGGTAGCTATGAACACAGGAAGCATGCCTCCAAACATAATGAAACAGCTGCAAGAAAGCCTAACTGACTTCAAACAACAAATGAAAGAATTAAAGAAAACACATCCAACCGATTACCTATCACACTGGCTCACACTTACACAAAAAACAATAAGAGCACATAAAGTTATAAGTCATACAATAACTCAAAGAAGGAAAAACCAGGCTATTAAACAAAGAATAGTAACCAGACAGACTTTCTTAGCAACAAATAAAAAAGCAATGATAGATGGTATTATGGATAGGCCTAAAAGATCCATCACTTTAAATAGAATAATCATAGAAGAAGGGAAAACGATCAACATTCTGACAGAACCTGAGAAAATCAAAGCCAGAGTCAGACAACACTTCAAAAACTGGACCCAACAAGAAACATCACAGTAATAGACAACCACTCTATATGGCAAGAGGAATATAAACCCAAGGACAATGTTGACTATAGATGGTATAATACCGCCCTGCTAGAGATATCCAAAGAGGAGCTCAAGAAAGCAATCAAAGACAGAAGTACAAAGTCATCTCCAAGAAGAAATCAGATCCCTTACCTAGCATACAAGAAACTGGGAAAACTAGCTCTAAAAGAAATTAGAAACATTTTTAACCGAATTATCAAAGAAGGCTCCATGCCCAAAGAATGGAGTAGAGGGGCCATATACCCTATTACCAAACCAAAGAACTGGCAAAATAATCTCAACATAACAAGATCAATCACATTATTGGACGCAGGAAGAAAAATTTTTACTAAAATTCTAACCGACAGAATTGCTACATGTTTAACAAAACACAAGATTCTATCAGAATTAAACTGGGCAGCATTACCAGGATGCAGCATATAGGAACCAATCCATATAATAAGCAACATCATAGAACACGCCAAAGAAACAAAAAAACAAGCATGGATCCTCAGTCAAAACATGTCCAAAGCATATGACTCAGTAAACCTGGAAATGTTGATCATGTCTCTGGAACAGATAAAGATTCTGACACAAATAATTAATATTATTTGCAATATCTTTAACCAAAGACAAAACATAGTCCTCACATGTCATGGTCCCACAGAGGAATACGAGGTCAATGATGGCATTGATCAAGGAGACACAATCTCCCCCCTTTTATGGAGAATCTTCTATGATCCATTAATAACAGTAGTCGAGAAAAACTTCACAGGCTACACAATATTAACCAAATCCTGTAAGGACTTTAAGCTAGGATGGACAAATAGAAAAGTAAATATCGCCGTCAACACTTACATGGATGACACTACATGGATCACTGATAACAGGGAAGAGCTACAACGAATTATTAGGAGAGTAGAGGAGTTCTACAAAATAAATGACATAAAAATCAACCCATAGAAATCCCAGCTGTTAATAATCAATGGAAAAGATGATGACTTTACACAAGGAATAAAAATGGGGGACCAAATCATCAAAGGCTGTTCACAAAGAGTGCCAGTAAGAATCCTGGGAGTCTGGTATGATAGCTCAGGGAAAAAAGACTACCAGAAAACTTTAATTCAACAAAAGTTTAGGAAAACTAAGTTACTAATAGGGATGAAACACCTAACGGATAAGCAGATGCAGTATGTCTTAATACCAAGTGTGGAATATTTATGTAATGACATGATACTTCCAGAAAAAACTTGCAATCTCCTTATGAGCAGTATTACAGTAGTTTTCAAACATAAGCTAGGCCTAGCTAGGACAACTCCGAACAATATTCTCTTTAACAAATATGAATACAACTTGATACATCTCTGGGATAGACAACTTCTTTTACATACTACCAGTTAGACAAATCGAATCAATAAAAACAGCATAGCTGGTGAAATAGCAAGAAGCAGATTACAAACTCTACAAAATGAATTCTGGTCCACTAAACTAGTTCTCAACCAAATGGAACAACCTTGGAAACACATAGGGAAAAATCTAACACATGACACCATCTGGCTTATGAGAAGATATGGGTTCACATTTGATATAAGCAATGTAACCAATAGTATCACACTAATTCCGGAGATAGACACTTCCATTGAAGAGATTATGAGCAAACAATTTTACTCAAAACACCAACACCACTTACAAAAACACAACATTCTCTTCATTGGGCAGTTACTAAATGCAGATAATTAAAATGGTGTCAAATCATAATAATCACAAGGAAAACATTTCCAGGCCCTACCCCCAGATAGTTTCTTACCCTGAGTAGTAAGATCAAAAGTATGCTAGAGGCAAAGGAAATTCCAACACGTCAAACAACAGTTAATGTTTTCAGACAAGGGTTCTCCACAACACATCATAATACAACAAAACTCCACTGGATCTACACCCAAAAAGAGGGAGAACCCGTAATTGGGAAAAAACAAAAAAAGATAGATCAAAATACAACAAGGTACAGACACTATACTCAAGACCTAGGCAGCTCACCACTAGAAGTATGCAAAGGCTGCACACTGAATACCTTCATCATCAACAGCGGTGAATGCAGCTTTACAGCAACTTGACAATACTCAATCACCATACCTGTCCAAAAGAGTCTAATTCTACAAGAGAAAACAATATAGATAGAAAGGAGAGCAAATGGAGAAATCGAACATCACCGAATTCCCTTGCTATGACCTTTACTGAATATACCCTGCCACCGGAACCACATACACAAGACACCGACACAATAGTTAACATTCTCAAAAAGAGCAAACAAACAACTGGGGAAAAAACAAAATCCTCATCGGCTCACAGGAAATGATAGAAAGCTTAGAGAACATCAAGGAAAAGATAAGGCATTTCGCCATCTTTGACATCTATATAGATGGATCTCTCATTAACTTGAAGGGCAAATACTACATGGGCCTGGGCTGGGTTATAATCACCTCAAATCTAGAGGAACACACATTCCAAGGACAAATCAAACGATACCCATCATCCACTAGAGCAGAGATAGCAGCGATCGCAACAGCCCTGAGTATATTACCAGAATATAGTGTAGCAAATGTATATATAGACAGCCAAGCAGCCATCAATGGTATAGAAAAGACCATGAAGGAAGACAAAAACAAGATTATAAAGAAACAAAAGAATTCGAATCTCTTCCTTCAAATCCAAACCACATGCAAACAAAGAAAAATCAAACTCATACTATACAAGGTGAAAGGTCACTCCAGAATCAAATACAATGAGATGGCTGACCAGCTGGGACAAATAGATGCATGGAAAGGTATGAAGCCAGGAGAGAATGAAATTGAAATTAAGAGAATCAAAGACCCAGAAATGGGAATAGCTCCACAATGGAACAACCACTTTACTGAATTTCCAATAAAAACAATCACACAAAAACTAACGAACACCATCAACCTGGCAAAATGGCGTCTCTTGAACAGAACCAGATGCAACTTTAGCAAATGAATAGTTAAAGAAATCAACTGGCAAACAACAGTAACATATCTCCAACCTACGAAAATTAGTAATCACTATATAAACAATGAAGATCAAAGACTAAGGAAATTCTGTCTCAACCTCTATAATGATGAATTACCAACCAAAAGCAAGCTGAATACAAGACTCCCATCCATTTACAAAAACAATAAATGCAACAAATATGGCGAACCAGAGACATGAATCCACTTTTTTCTCTGCCAGCAACTTAGAACAGAAACAGAAACAGCTTTGAAAGATATAACCTTAACTTGTGTAGAGAGTCACACAAAGGAAAAATAGCTGCAAGTTTTCAATATACACTTCTCAAACAAAAATAACTTGAACTTCAAGGAATACTTAATAGCAAATATTAGAGGAGCTATTTTCAAAGGACTCACATATAGCCTCAAAACAGCTATTCCAGATAGAATTGAATGAAAAAACTGTATAACAGAGATCCGCCTGGGAATAATCAAGTATCTCTATCAAATCTGACAAAGAAGATGCGAAACTTTCCAAGAATGGAAAGCTAGAGAAGGAATCACCAAACAAAAAGAAAAATCAGCAAAATGCGAGTCAAGAAAAGAAGACACCTTTTTCACAGCCAGGGAAAAACACATAAAAGACCAATTTGTATACTTGGTCAATGAGTTTATGGATCAATGGATCACAAATCTTATAGAAAACTTTTACATATTTGAAATTTCTTTCAGCACTAGCCCAGCCTTGGGAGGTTAGCTCCTCAAATTGAGGGTGGCAACAAGCCGCAAGGTAAGTACCTCTGCATAGAGGATTTCTATTGAGCTTTATTTGGTAGTAGACAGGTAGTACATCTTAGAATAGCACCTATGTATTGATACTACAAAATTACAAATAAAGCAAGTCTGAGTCAGTGTTTAAAAAAAAAAAAAAAAAAAAAAAAAAAAAAAAAGTAAAGAACTATGAATTTTGTTTCTCAAAAAAGAACATAAATGATCTGTGAAATTTTATACAATAAATACTTTAGGGACTTATCATTAAGAACACTATTTTTTATTGCTATAAAGAATTTTTATGATCCTTTATTGCAAGAGATTGAGAACAAATATACAAGTATATAATAAAAACAAGAATAATATGTAACTTCATACTATTAAGTCTAGAGAAGATGATAAGTATAGAGGTGAAAAAGGCAAACATCATAGCAATAGCATACATCTATGATATGACAGAGTTTACAAGTAGCTAAAATAGTATGCAAGCTATTATAGACAAAGTAGCAGAATTCTTAAAGATAAATAATATATAAGTCAATAGTGAGAAATTAACATTGATATACATTAATACAAGCAAAAAACACTGGGAGACTAGTATTATATTGAACAGAATACTGATTATATCACTTCAAAAAAAGAAAGCAACAAAGATTCTAGGAGTATAGATATCAGAAAATGTAAAAAAAATTTATCAGAAGAATATAATTGAAGAAAAAGTAGAAGCAATTATCAGAATATTGATATAAAAAAAGATCACAGACAAATATACAAGGTAAATAATCAACCATGCATATTTTCCAGCAATTGAATATCTTTTAAATAATCTGGTCCTATCAGAAATAAAGTGCAACAGTCTAATAACAAAATAAACAAGGTTTTTAAACACAAAGTGGGATTAGCTTCAACAACTCCAAATTGTATTCTTCACTTCAACTTTGAATATAAACTCTTTAATTTATGGAATATGCAGATACTTATGCAGGACAAGAATCTATATCACAGGTTAAACAGCCATAATTTGAATAGGATAATTATATAAATTTAACTTTAGCATCTTCAAAATAAATATTGATCCACTATATCAATCTTGACAAATAGGTATCCTGTCAAACAAAAAAGAGAAAAAACAAACAAATAAAATTCTAAGCATACTCAAGCTCCAGGGAATCATAATAGATTCAATTAAATATACTTGGTTTAAAAAATCAATCAAGAATGAGGAGAGGGCAACTAGAGAGATGGTCTCAAAAGATTAGTACAACAATACAGAACTTTCTTAGATGCAGAGAAATATTATTCTTTGATTAATTTCTTAATAATAACCAGACAAGATTTCTCTTCTGGCAGCAGATAAGAGCCAAACCAAACAAACAAGATAGAATTCTCTTCTAATACAGAGAGCTGAAAGAATTGACAACTGAATCAGGTAACTTATAAAGTAGTGACAGAGAAGGATTTATAATTTTAAGAAATAACAGAGTCAATAGTCATATTATCAATAGTTTCCACTTAAATATATCTATAACTAAAGATAAGTTTCTAAAGAGTAATGCAAGAACAAAAGTCAAATATTCTTCACTAGAAATCATTAAAATTTTTAAATTAATAACTATAAAAAAACTATTTACAATTGTTTTTCATTATTTAAATCATTGATTTATAACATTTCCTGATCTTTGTCTCTATTAAAGTAAAGAGCTATTAATTTTGTTCCTTAAAAAGGAACATAAGTGATCTGTGAAATTTTATATACTAAATACTTTAGGGATATATTATTACCTGTGGCCTCCTATCAACAACAATCAACAATCAAATAACTAATATCAAAGAAAAATACAATAACAGTAATAAGAAAAAAGGGATTTCTCAATAGTAAGTCTATCCTAACTAACTATATAATCAGAAATGATTAGACATCACTAATATTCAAGTGCAAAGATTGTCTCTTTGACAATTTCCAGACTCAGAAAATAGTACTAAGATCAATAATAATGTGTAATAATACAAATTTTGACATAGTCGGTAAATATTAAGGTATGAAAGAGCAACAATGCTACATTTCAAATTTCCAAGAAACAGATATAAGGCAACTTTCAATTAATAGACTTCAATTCTCTTATAAGATATGGAGTTTGCACTAGGAAAATCAATAAACAAGTACTTAATACAATACTATCAACAATATATCTAGATTCTCTTTTGATCCCAAAGGTCTTAATCCAAAAAAACTTGAAGACTTCCATAAGAACAGTTTTGAAACTACAGCAAATTACACAAGAAACCACCAATTAGGACAATATACAAATATTCATAGATGGTTTCTTCACAAGGTAATATACTAATAGTAAAATTAAAATTAGATAAATAATTCAAACACAGTTGGGAACCAAAATTATTATATTTCAAGTAGAAATCCAGGACATCCCATTCTCTACTAGAGTAGAATAAATAGCAATACTAATAGCAATCTGTATAGTAGGTGCAGACAAAAAAATAAAAATTATTATAGATAACTAATATTCAATTAATGCAATAAAAAAGATTAGCAAGATAAATAAAATTAGGAATTGAAAGACAGAAAATCTAAACAAGAGTCTAGTTAATACAATACTTAAGATTATAGCTCTAAAAACTCGAGGTGAAGAGAACAAAGATAAAAGGTCAATTAGAAAATCAAGAAAATGAATTAGCAAACAAGTTTGTAGCAATAATATTAGTAGACAAACTCAAGAATATTATTAGGATTCAAGAGCTAAACTCAACATGTGACATTATAGTACTAGATAAAACCAGTCTTTCATGAATCCCCTTTTCAGAATAATAGGGAAGAATTTCCTCAATATTAAATAGACAAGCAAATGAAGAATTCTAAGATGAATGCAAAAAGGGCTCAAAGCTTTTTTGCTGCTTTTTCTCGCTAATTATTTTTTCTATTACTTGTCTTATCTTGTGGATAATAATCTCTCTAATAATATCAATCTATTCTATTTTAATTGATTTTTTTAATTCTCTTGTTATTATTATTGATTAGAGAGATCATTTTTAACTATCTTGTATGGAGTTTCCTTGTTTATTTCTATTGACTCTAGCTGCATACTCTTTGATAAAAAATGATATATATTTTACTATCAGTCTTATTATATTTGATCCATATATAAATAAATGCAGATTTCTTTCTTCTTATCTTTTATAGATGGTGCAAGTTAGACTTCTATATAGATATAGTTTTTATATATTCATGTTTACTAATATAAAGTGTTTATTAAATCATATTTTTCATTGGAAGAATTTGTTTCTATGGTCCTACTGATTTTGTTGAAGTGTTGTAACTTTGAATGACTTTAATATTTGCATAGTAAAATTCCAATCTACTTTTTGGACTTCTGTTATATTAAGATAGCAATAGTACAACTTTGACAAAAGAAAAGAGAAATCTGAAAGCTGAAATATGACTTGGTCATAGAGTAGAAAAAATCTCAAGGAATCTTAATAAAGAAAAAGCATAAATGTATAAGAAGCCAAAAAAAATATACAAGTATGAAATAATAGTATAGTAATATACTACAGAACACTAGCAAACATTTGTATATAAAAGTAACTAACTATCGTGTGAGAAGTATTCTATAGAATAGATACTCTTCCAATTTTCTTTTTCTTTAAATATTAGTATTAGTAAATTATAATATGCTAATATTTACTCTAGAGTTAATTATAGTAAGTCACAAGGTTTGTTAAAATATTGAGTCAATAGATTTTTCTATTATAAATGTAGTTTCTTACAATTAAATTTGTGTATAAAAGAAAGTATTTTTGATTAAATAAAAACTATATAATATGACATCATCAGCTTAAAATATATAAATAAATATATATATACTATATATCAATTCTTCTATGAGATTGGTTCTTTGTATTTTTTCTTCTTTTTTTTTCTTTATATATTAATTCTCTTGAGCTAATAGACTCCAGGTAAGAGTCTGAATTATTATCAATTTTTATATTTTTTTTTGAGGTTCTCTTGATATCTTATTAATTAATCTATCACATTCTTCTATATATGACTTTTTTGAGGAGATTGTATAATATTTAATATATTTAATACTTTTAATTCTTATAGAAAAATATATTGTTTGTATACTTTGTTTAGGTCTTTTTGTTTTCAAAATATACTATTATAAAGTTTTATTTTTTTAATATATAGGGATTTTTTGGTATATAACAGGTTTTGAATTTTGTTCCTCCCACTGCTTTGACTATCAGGATTGAATAAATTTTATTTGTATTAAAAAATCTTGCTAAGTAAATATTTCACTATATTATAATATTGCTGATCTTCCTTTCTATAAATCTGTTTTGGTAAAGATTATTCTTTATATTTCTATTTTATTGAAGTTATTAATATATTTTTCAAATTGATATTAATATATTTGCATTTTTTGATACACACTTTTATTCTAATTTTAATTTTTTGATAATTGTATATTTTAGATTCTTGATTTTATCATATCTTTGAAATATTCTTTTAATTAAAATCAGTTTATCCTTTTTTACTGATATCTATCAAACTGATATAAAGTATTCTTTCAATTTTTTTAGTTATTAACTTGAAAAATTTTTTTTCATTATTATATTAGTTTGATCTTTTAAGTTGTGTACTGTTTTCTTTGCATTAAAGCTTAATTATTAGATTCTGAAATATTCTTATTTGTAGTTTAATTTTTTTATACTATTATGGATCACATAGATGATGTAATTTATGTATAATGATTTAGAATCCAAAAACTTAAAAGTCTAACATAAAAAATTGAGTGTCACAAGATAAGAAACTATAGATTGAGGCTTGAATACTGATAAAGGAACTATATATGTCTGACAAAGTATAGAAATTTTAGCAAAGTTTAGAGTTAGCATAGCCTATTATAAAGTATTGTGGATAGTCTATTGTTAGTTACAAAAATATAAATAGCTTAACAGTATAAGCCAAGAATGCAGTGCTGAATGTGTTAGAAAAACAATTCTCATTATAAATAGAGATATAAGTTAATAATATACAAAAGAAACAGAATATGAATAAAGAGACACTTACTTTTGATCAAGTCAATAACTATACTTCTGCCTTCTCTAAGTGTTTTTTACAGGAGATGTTTTCTTCTTTATATTAGTTGTAAGTATTTATTGATTATTTGAATTATATGAGGTACTATTGATTAGTGATGTATTTGTCAAGTTAGCCATAACAATATATTTCAAAAAATCTTTTTTTTTATTAACATAGAAAATTATCTATTCATTTTCATTTAATAATTTTATACATAATAAGTTTCTTTATTTTGGTGATATTTTTGTAGACCCTTATATATACAAGTATTTTTGCTTTAGTATCTCCTAGAATATTGACTATTATAGTATTAATTTTATAAGTTCTCTTTTTACTTATACAGTATAATAGGGATTATTTGTTATTCTTCTTATTAGTTTTTGATAAAGTAGATATTAAGTTCTACAATATTTGAACTTAATATTTTCTCAAATTTTCTTTATTATTAAGTTTTTCTTTTCATTTATATAAATTGTTGTCCTATTTTCTATTGTTTATTTATTTTTTAAATTCATAATAATTTTCATAAATTAATTATTATTTTACCTTTTCCTATTACTGTTTTCTTTAATAGTTTTCAAATATTTATTTTTTACAAACTATTATTGTAGATCTTTATTTCTCTTTTTACTTTGTTATTATTATTATTATTTTTTTTTAAACGCTGGCTCAGCCTTGTTTTAATTGTATTTATGCAGTATTATTACAGAGAAAATTTCTAGGATATACTACCAGTCTACTACCAAACAAAACTCAATAGAGATAACCTCTCTTAGGAGGAACTCA
>CAJVPT010007390.1:0-10104 GCA_910592055.1 Acaulospora colombiana
TAAATCAATGATTTAGATAATAGAGAACAATTGTGGATAGTTTTTTTATAGTTATTAATTTAAAATTTTTAATTTTTTCTAGTGAGGGACATTTGACTTATGTCCTTGCCTCCCCCTTTAGGAACTCATCTTTAGCTATAGGATATATATGACTTTGTTTTCAATATGTTGAAGTTATCACCTATCTTAAAAAATTGTTAAACATCTTTTTCAGATATCCCCTTTCTTTAGAACTTAACTTCTTTAACATTTCATAGCTAATTTGAGATTTTTCTGGAGTTTTATTGTTTGGAAGTGTACTAATTATTTTGTTTAGTTCTTCTTGAAAGATTGGTTCAAGTAGGTCTCTATACCAGGCTGCTTTAATATATTCCTTAGATTTGTATTCTTCTTTCCAATCCTCTGTTAGGCTTTCATAACTGGCTTTTTTTTTTTGAAAGCTTCTTAATGATATTATCTTATCTCTTTGTCAATTTCACTTTTTTGAGTTGTGATATACTCAATATTATCTTGCTTAATCTTTATCTTATCAAGTACTATTTTCTTTCTAGTTTGGTTTGTCAATGAGCTGACCATTTGTCTTTGATTGTTTCTCAAATCATTATACCATTGTTCTAAAGCAGCTTTAATAGCATCTCTTGTTTCTCTAGCTTCTAGTCTCTGACATACAATCTTTAGACCTTCTATTGTATTCTGAATATCTTTTTTCAAGAATCTCTAGGGTATATTAGAGATACTGTATTAAGTATAAAAGATTTCAACCTAATGATTAGACTTGTGAATTGTGTTGTGTTTCTCTATAGCCAAACTAAGCATTTGTAGTTTAATTATATCTCTTGATGTCTCTGCCTTATTGAAAAGTTTTTTAAATTGCAAGGCTTTTCTGTATTTAATAAACTCTAGATTGTGTTTGTATTTCATTTCTTCTTGTAAAGCTAGTTTTTGATTGCTAGTTTATTAAAGGCTGCTTTATATATTCATTTTTTAAATATTCTCTAAAGTTTATTTGCCTGGACTTTTCTTTCCTCTAGCCTGGGTTCTTCCTGAAGCAAAAATTCTAATGTTGTTTTAAATTTGTAATCTAGACTTTCTTGAAAGGCTTGCTATTGTATTGATAATGTTGTCTTTATATCAATTTATTTTTGTCCATTAATGGGAATTTTGTTGATTTTACTTCTTGTAAAAAGATTTTTGGTATGTAAAATGATCAAGAGTATAATGTAATCACTTCCTGAATGTAATTCATATCTTGATTGTCAAATCAAAGTAAAGAATAACTTATTAAACTATATGATATTCAAATGTAATCTATTCAGTTATTATTTATTGAGTCTTGTCATGTTAATGTTTTTTTTTTGCCTTTCTATGTGGCTTGCATATAAATAAATCCTTATTTATTTAGAAAGTTAAACAGAGAAATTTCTGAATGCTATGATAATCTGAACTTGGCTTTGGATAATAATTGCCTATTTTTTAATAGATTGTATATCACATTGAAATTTTTCATTACTATTGTATAATATCCTTACCTATACTTTCTTTTAATAAGGCTAGTTAGCTTTTTTTATACTCTTTTGCACCTTTGTTTATCTGAAGAAATATAAATCTGTATTATATAGATTTTTTTTTATGAGTAGGTTAATTGTAATTATATATCCTTCATCCTCTTTTACTGATACTACCTTCTTTTTGATATCTTTTTTAATTAGAAGACTAACTCCTGCTTCAAAAGGTATGGCATTATTGATACTATAATGTTTGTAGGCCTTTTAATTATTGAAAGCCTATTGTGCATTTGTGTAGATAAGTTTTGTTTCATATAGTTCCAGTATGTCTATTCCTTGCTCTAGTATTTTCTCAATAAAACTTTGTTGATTTGTCTTATCTGTTATACCTCTAATGCTATATATACCTATTTTTACTATTTTTTTAAAAATTTTATTGTCTTCTTTTTTTATTCTTCTTTTTTCTATATTGTTTTTGTTTTTCTTTATAGAAAAGTGTTGTCATTTCTTTTAAAAAAAAAAATTTTTCTGCTGATCCTTTGACCATATATAAAAAAGATATTCACAAGAAGTTTTTTGCTTCTTTGCTAAAAAAGTCTTTAATACTTTCTTAAAACACCTTGAAGAGTGACTTCAAGAGTTATCTCTACCCCCTTTACTTGTTTACAATCTTCTTTGATCAAAAACTTGACTTTTGGTGATCAAGAATAAGTCAATTAATACCTTTGATATCAATAGCAAGAAAGTTTCCAAAGAAAAAAGAACCAATAGTGAAGTATATGAAGACCTTCTCTAGCTTTAAAGCAAGAGATATATAAAGGTTTTTGATGACAAAAGTGCTTAATTTTCCCCTTCCAGTCACTGTTGAGCCTCTTAGAACTATTGCTTTCATGGTTTTCTGGGGAATTTTATCTACCTCAGTTTGACCCTGAATTTTGAGTAACACAAATCCTTATCAAAGGTGATTGGCTGACATGAAACATGTTGGTTTTATGAAAAATAAACAAGCTCCTATTGATTATACTTACATGTCTCGATATATCAATAGTGATATAGAAAAGAAATTCTAGAAAAAGTTTCTCTTCCAATCATATATGTTTAATCCCTAGGAAACAATTATGATACTAAAAGATGAACAATAGGTAGGAATAGAAGATCTAACTCCCTTTTCTCATTAAGTTTCTCAGGTAGTAAAAAGGCTTTCTTGGACAAAAGCTAGGATCTCCAAGCTTCTATTCTGGTTAAGCAAAGTTCTTGAAAAGATTTTTTTATTTCAATTAGGCAAACTTTTCAGTAATATAGTACTGGCTTCACTAGTGATAAGTGAATCCATACATCAGCAAAAGAATAAGTTAATCAAACATTCTTCTTGAAGTTACTTTCAGGAATAACTAAGTTCCTTAAACATTATGAAGCTTAGAGAATATTCTAATTAGGCAAACCTCTTTCCATAGAAAACAGTGAAATGGAGCAAGAATCTTTTGAAGGGCTTTGATTTGTATTTCCCTTTTCTTTTTCTTCAGTGCTAACTTTAGCGATTAATCATTTTTCAAAATAATCAACAGTGGCAAACTGTTTGTAATAACTCTGGTTGATTTAGAGGCACTATATCAAGCTATTAGAAAAGTGAAATATTGTTCCCTAAATCTGACTTAGAGTACCTAGTTTAAACTTAGATTTGTTTAGTTTGAACTAGCTTAGTGGACTCCTCATATTTTTTAAATAGTATAGTCCTTTAACTAATAATATAAAATGACAAGTTAGTTACTTTGTGAAAGTTTGTAAAATATTTAAATATCTCACGATATTTCAATAAAGATATACCAAAGTGGCATGATTACAGATTAAAAAAAAAAAAAGGAGTTGTTATTTCTTTTATAAAAATGTTGTTATATTTGAATTGTAATCTTGTTCTATTGTATTAGTATCTCTTATTAGTTATTTTTTGTTCTTATTTCTAATGTTGAGAAGATAGAGGACTCTAGCTTCTCTTAATTATCTTGACTAACAGGTATGCCCTTAGAAGTGATTTGCTCCTATATTACCATATTTTTGGTTATTAGGAATTGATTGCACCTTTAATATATCTATTCTATTATTAAACCTTTTTAGGTTTGCTAAAATATATTTAAGAGAATGCTGTGAACCTCCTGCTTCTTATTCTGTTTCACCTTCTGAATATTTATGATAATTGAATCTTTGATTTTTTATTGGTTCCTTGTTGCTTTTAGATACAAGATGTCTATAGGTTCTATTGTTTTCTTGTCTTGTTCTACTATTATGGTAATGTTTAGCTTGTCTTCAATTTATGAAATTTTGATTTCTTATAGGGGCAATGCTGAATTTTATAGATTCTGTATCTGATAATGGATTGAAAATTAGATCCTTATTTATCTTTATTTTTATATGTCTATATCTTCAATGGTAATTTCTTATTGTATTATCAAAGGATTTCTTCTTTAGATCAAAAGTATATTTAACACTTCAAGAAAGATATATACCTTATAGAAAAATGTATTGTTTGCATACATTATCTCTATCTTTTCTTGATATAAAGCAAACTATTATAAAGTTATGTTTTTTAAGTATGAAAGGATTTTTGGGTATATAGCATGCTTTTGCTTTGATACTGTTTAATACTCTAGCTACTAGACTGATATATGTTTTATTTGTATTCAAGAGTCCTATTGAATTAATGTTTCTCTTAATCAAAATTTCATTGATTTCTGTATCACTTACACTAATTCTGATTTTGAGAAAATAACTCTTGATAACCAATTGAGATTATCCATTTTTCTTGAGAATTGAAACTGAGATATTTGTGCCATTTAATATAGGCCTTAATCCTAGACTTGGTTTTCACCTTATAAATATGAATGTTTTGAACTTCTCCATATCTTTTTAGATATTCAGATATATAGTACTTATTAACTTTTTGATCTATATCTACTAGACAAATATGTTAATATATCAGTGTCTTCTATAGTTTTGATTTTTTGAAAGATTTTTTTATTTATATCTCTTTTAGTTTTTTGAATATTAAATATAGTTTAAGAAGTTCTGTTTTGAATAGCAAAGTTGTCCACTTTTCAATTTATCTCTTCTATATATTTCAGAACATCTTCTTCCTCTTGTACCCAAAAGGTTAACCACTTATTTTCATTAATAAATTCTTTTTTCAAGAGCTTTCTTTCTATTTGTAGAAGTTTCAAAGTATCACCCAGATATGCATTGATTTCTTCCTCTGTTTCTCCAGGAATATTAACTATTATTGTTCCTAGTCTATAAGTTCTTTTTTTCTTTATATAATATGGATTTATTAATAAAGCTGAATTTCTATTTCTAGTTGTATATGAGTTACATTTACTAATACAATGACTTTTAATTTTTTCTTGAAGCCATTATGATTCTATTTCTTCTTGCTCCTTGATACATGTCATTATAATTTCATTGTCTATTGTTGAATCAATATCTAGGTACTCAATAATTTCTATTAATTGGTGTTTAGGATTGTATAGGCCTTCTGGATTTTTGATGATTTCCAAAAACCTATCTTCTATATAGGGTTGTAAGAGATCTTCTTTATTTCTTTTTTCAGGTTGCCAAAGATATAAGATGTGTTGTACTAAAATTTATTTTTTATAAAAGATTGTTTCATTAACTTTCAGTATCTTGGCAATAATACTATCTATAACTGTATAAGTTTTTGGTGCTACTATAGTTTCTTCTTTGAATTCAAATCCTCTTTATTGTAGCAATTGTTGAGAGGCCCAAAGTTTTAAGTACTTGTCATGTGTTTGTCATGTGTTTTTGAAAGTTAGACTAGTGTGTTAACTATATTCTCTTCTCTTTTACATACTATTTGCAATATGCATTAAGCTCTAATCATATTTACTATTATAAGTGCTATATATTACATGTGTTGAATGTGATAGGTTTTATATATATATATTTTTTTTTTTTTAAACCCTAAGTCATGCTGGGTACATGTGCTTTATTAAACATTTGTATACTATACATTTTAAATGATTCGCTAAAGCTAAGACTTTACCTAACTCACTTGTCACTGTTTTGACTTAATATATCAAAACTCTAAGTGCAACTTCTAAAGTGATTTGTCGTTTTGTTAATGGTTTAGGTAAATATCCTTTCAATCTTTAATATCATTGCCTGTAGATTACCACTGTAGATCACTATCCATTGTTCTAACCTAGCTTAAAACCCAATCACTTCATTCCATAAATAACACCTTTAAGTAGAATTTCTTTCAGGCTTTCATTTTCTTGAGTTCCTTCCTCTAGTAGAAGATCTTTACTTTTGGGGACTGATGGTTTTAAGCTATGTGTGCCTAAGGGTCAATTGAAGGGTCAATTGATTTTTTCTATTCTGCGGATTCCCTATAAATATTCACATTTAATTATCTTTTCACATCTTTTGTTTCAAATTTTTTTCCTTATTTGATTGCATACTTTTCTTTGCATCTTTGATATCTATCTTCTTGCATTATTACTTATTCTTTTTCCATAGCATTTCAGATCTGCTATATTTAGAATTAGGTCTCTCTTTACTAGCCCTGTGCAAAAACTTAGAGTGTCCTGTCTGGTTTTTGAGGTCTGTTCTATCAGTTTGAAGATCCATTTATCCACCTCAGCCATTTCTTCATCATCATGGATAATCAACCTTGCATGTTTTTCTTCTGCCTCTTTTTTTCTCTCTTGTAAGAGCCCTTTGAAGTCTCTAAGGATCCCATCTTGTCCTTTATTCCATGCTTCCTATAATTGTTTCTTGTATGCTGGATATTCTAATAAATGTTCAAAAGTTTCACATTGCTGACTATATGCAATACATTTCACTTGTTTTTAAAGGTCAGGCCTTCTAGTTGCCAGCTTGTCCAAAGTTGGTAGCTCATCATTCATTAGTTTTATAATAAAGCTTTTTTGCTGCGATTGTTTAAAGGAAGTGTTCCAGGTGTGTCTTTCTTTCATTCTTTCTCATACAAGGTTCCAAGTATAATCTTGCTATTCTATAATTTGGTGGCTTCATCTTTTTTTCAGTTCTGTTTTGTTGTGTTTACTGGAAGGCAGTTGTTTTATTGTTTACTTTTTTGACAAACTGTCTTATTAGGTCATCCAGTGTCTTTTCTTGTTATCTAATTTCTGTGATGATCTTGTATGAGGTCAGTTCTTTCCATTCTATTGCTGGGAGTTTCAGAGCTTCTTTGGCTAGGACATCTGCTTCTTCGTTGTGGGGATCATTGGAATGTGCCTTAACCTTAATAAGTTGTAGATTTATGGTCTTTTTCTTTATCAATTCTAACATTCATACCTATAGGGACCAGTTTTTTTTCTTTAACCATCTTTTGGGAGTTTGCTTTGGATCTTCTCTTTCTATTGTTTTTCACTTGGAGATACAGGCCTGGCTATCTGTATGGATTTTCACATCACTACCCACTGGAACCACTAGAAGTATTATAACAATTGCTACAAGTTCAGCACGTGTTGAGGAGGGCCAATTGTCTACTCCTGTCTAAAATCTACTTTCTCTACCCATATCTCCTATCTGGATCCATGCTGCATCCATTTTCATTTCTTCTTTTCCATTATTACTAAGTGATCTATCAGAGTAGAAGATTAATTTTTTAACATTAGATCTCAGATTACATTGAAGTATTTCTATTAGATGGTTTTGATATACTCCTTCTATAATATTGTCTCTAATGATGACCTCTTCCCATCTTTCGATATCTACCCAATTCACTATATTGGTTGGAGCTAAGGTTTGAGGGTTTGGATCCATATTAGTAACCTTTTCTATTGTTTCTTCTAGTGATGTCTTGGGATAGGGGATTGTTAGTTCTTGAGCTCTTCTGGTTGACTTTCTTATATTGAGATATGAAACTTCATATACATCTTTCATATCTCTCTCTAATCTACATCCCCCTTCCTGTTTTGTACCCTCTGGACATCCTGGGCATTTTATTAATATCGTCGTTTGAGTATTATCATTACTACAGCAGTTGAAGTGTTCGATATTAACTTTATGTCCTATTTTTGTCTGTTGTAGTTTTCCCCAGATTACCTGATACCCAGCTTTCTTCATAATTATCCATAGTTTTTATCCTATTTTCAAAAAATCTCAAGCTGGAAAATTGAAAAGCTAATATTGTTTCATCAATTGAACTCAAGTCTAAAAATATTAGCAGTGACATATAAACCAATCAGATAATTTGAAAAATCCTTATTGATCACTAATATCAATAGTCACCAGCAGTGTATATTGACCATAAGATTAGGTATTATCCTTTTTATAAGAAATTAAATCTGAAATAAGATATATACAGTAGATGGATAAGTATATTTATATTTAGTTAGAAATAGATTTAATTGATTATATACTGAAAGACTTTCAAGTTGCCCATATAAATATCAATATATTACCTGGGTCTTTTTGGTTACTCCTTCCCTATAAGCTTTAAAACTGTAAAGTCTCTCTTATTTGATCTTTACCTTATCTTCATAAAGATTCAGTAGAAGTTTCTTTTCTCAAACCTTTCCACAGAAGAAATTGAAACAAGACAAGTATATATAAAAAAATAGGACTGATAATCTCTTAGAACTACAAATAACTATTTAATTTTTATTTTTATTTTTCTTTATTTTCTTTTTATGATATCAGCATACTCAATAGATGCTAGTTTGTTTTTGATAAAAAAAAAGGTAATAAGTTTCAAAATAGCTTTAGAAATAGTTTTAGCTTATTGTTATTTTTATCATTCTCAAATTTATATCTATTTTTTTTTTTTTTTGTATACCTGTAGCTAGGCTAGATCGTGAGTTTATTAATCAATTGAAAACATAAGTACATTTTCATTCGAGCAGCATGATACATACTATAGCTAAACTATTCTTCTAATCTAACAAACTCGTCATAAGCATAAAAGTCTCTAAGTTTGGTCTTGAGAACAATATTTCGCTCTGCAGTGTCTTTGGGTAAAGACTCTCCTAGTCCACTGCATTATTGTCAGCAGGTTGTCACTACCGTATATTTGACCAAGTCACTAGATTACAGGAAACTACAAAAGGATGGATTTAAAAAAGGAGAGGGAGATATCTAAAAATGTCTAAGTAGACCACAAGAAAATAAAAGAGTAAAAAATGAAAAAAATTATTTCCAGCTTCCATTAAAGACTTGCTTCTCAAGACCTCTTCTCAATAAGAAATGTCCGATTGGGATATCCTTTCTTTTTCTGACTGTCTGAGAAACTTATTCATTCTTGATCTTGATTTCTTTCTTGTGTATCATCTGAGGAGACTTATCACCTAGTGGGAGCCTTTACTTCCAGGACAAACTTGGTCCCAACCTTCTTTGGGCAGTGATTTTTTATCCACCTCTGATAAAAAGGTGACTTATGATGGACCCCAGGTTCTTATATGACCTAGTAGGAACTAAGTCATGTTGTTTCAGTATGATATCTTTCAGCAGCCACACCTAGTTAAAGGAATTTTATTGGTGTATATCTTCCATTGCCCAAAATAGTTTTTTCCCAAAGATCTTTTTGCTTCACAATGGTGGGAGGGTATCAGAAGAGCAGTGGGGATCCTTGTTGATTGCGATATCCTTCAACAACTTCTGGAAAAATGCATTCTTAACTATAACCAAAGAGTTGGAGCTTAGCATGGACTAGAGACCGTTTAGTCTTATTGTCTGACTGGGATAAAAAAGAGACCTTGGTCTTGAACTTTGCCTGACTGGAATGATAGAAAAGAAAGACCTCAGCTTAAATGAATAGCAGCTTTTTCATCACCTAGGGACTTGTTGCTTGTATCTTATTGGTCTCATGGAACTTGATCTGTAGGTTAATCCAATTGGAGGAGTAGGGTGAATATGGAACATCAATCAACTCTTTCTATTACCAATGATATCATCGGAACATGTGAGATGACCAATGGGAGCTTGTTTATATTTAGTTATTAATATGTTTCATGTCAACCAATCAGATGCCAGGTGATATTGTGCTACCAGAAATTCAGGGTCAAACTGAGATAGGTAAAATCTTCCAAGAAAATTGTGAAAAACAATAGACACTTTAAGAAGATACAAGACATTATGTGAGAAGATGGATAATAAGTCTTCCCCTACCAACAAAACCTTTATTTCTTGTCGCTTCTAGCTTTATAAGGTGACACTCCACTTATTTGTCCTTTTACTTCCTAGAACCTTCTTGCCCTTAGTAGAGAAAGTGTATACCTGAGTCTTTTCAGGTCACTAGAGACTCAAGTTTTTATTCAAAGGAGTTTATAAACAAGTAAGGAAGGGTAAAGGAGGTACATGAAGACAAGCTTCAAGTTGGTTTAAGTAAAGTGTAAAGACTTTATTAGTAAAGAAGTATAAAACTTCTTGCGAATATCTTTTTTGTGTGTGGTTAGAAGATCAGCGGAAAGAGTTTTTTTATAAACTATATTTCTTAAATTTATATTTATATACTTTTACTTTGTACAATATATATATGTAATTTGGAAAACAGTGTGAACTAATAAACACAAGACCAATAGTTTTGTTGGAAGTCACAAGAAAGTGTTTCACAAAAATCCTTACCAAT
>CAJVPT010007391.1:0-10102 GCA_910592055.1 Acaulospora colombiana
GGCAATAAATTTTAAAAATTAAAAATGTAAATTATTAGTTAAATGTTTATATATAAAACTTAAAGATGGCAAGTAAACATTAAATAAGGAAAAACGGATAAAAAAAAAAAAAGAAAAAAAAAAAACATGATTAAAAAAATATCAAATTAACTTAACAAATATGAATCATATAAAAATAAGTCCATTCAGATATGGATTAGATCAAATAAAAACTGATCCAATTAGATTCAGATCAGATTAACCTAAAATCTGATTTGATCTGATCCATTGTAATCCCTAGTGATAACAAAGAATTCTTGATGTAGTGTCTCACTATAATGGTATTTGTGTTTGTTTTCTTTAGTTTTCCCAAGAGCAGTTCTTTCTCTGTTGTCTCTTTTAGCATTGCTATTCAGATCTGCTTGTTCTTTTTTAGATATCTGCTGCTTATTTTGTCAGCCCAGTTTATATTGTGAAAAGGGTTTGTGCCTGGTTTGAGGTTGGTTAATCTTGTTGAGTAGAAAGGGTTTCTAATACTAGTAGTTAATATGTCGATTATATCTTTGTAGAAACGTGGTTATCTTCCTTGCGCTCTTCGTCCTGTAGTTTGGTATACTTATACCCAGCTAATTGATTTGATTTTATTGTGATTGATAAATTGCTCTGCCTACTTTAAGTCACTTAATCTCAGTTTGTTTCTATGCTTTTCAAACCAATGGGGGCCCATGAGTGCTTCTAGTGATGTCAGTCCAAACTTTATTGTATTGTATTCTTGTTTGGCATTTCTGAAGGAAAAACCTTGTTTTTGTGCATTGATAAGCATGTTCTATAGAAAGTTCATACCTGTTGGATATATTTTCAATAATGTTTCCAGGATGTTTGTGTCTGACCATGCCATCTATTGAAGGTTTGTTATTCTTTCTCTGCATAAACATCTTGCATAGTTGACTGATAAGTATAGTTTCTCGAGTAGTATGATGTGCTTTTGGAGCATACGTGCTTTAAAATTGAAGATCCTATATCCCAGATCACTATAGAAAGTGCAGTTTGGAGCTAAGGTTGCAAAACCTGTCTTGTATTTGAAGATTTGTCTAATATTTCTGTCAATGTTATCCACTTTGACTTCTGACAGGTATATATCTTGTACTGATACTCTACTTTTGGCAGGATTACATGATTGATTATGTATTGCACCTGTTTATTTATTACTTTTTTCCAAAGTAGGTGAATAATAAGGTTTGATGTTATCTGGCCCATCAGATTTGTTTAATATCATTTTTTACCATTATGGTCAAACCAGACTTCTAGGTATCTTACTGCTCCTCAGGAGGCTTCGATATTATTGTACTCAAAGGTTATTTCAGACTCGTTTTTGTTATTAATAATAAGAAGCTCTGACTTTTCCGGGTTGACTTTAACTTGTGCGAGGTTGTAAAAAGAGCTCGCTAGCTTCAGAATGGTTTCTAACTAATTGCGATTCTCCACTACCCATGTTGTGTTATTCATATATACTATGACTAATGTATTTGTGGTGCTACGGGATGTTCTGAACTGTGTCCAGTTATATATCTTTGTGAGGCTTCTATACTCTTGTATTTTATTGACCCTACATATTAGTGGATCGTAGTAGATGCGCTAGAGGAGTGGTGACATTGCATTTTCTTGATCAATCCCATTTCTAACTTCATAAGAATCTGTTGTTCCTACACTTGTAATAACTGTGTTTTTCTTACCGTTGAAACCTTCCATTATGATGTCTATGAGTTTTCTTGAAAACTTGATTCTTCTCATGGCCTGCATCAAGATGGTCAGATCCACGTTGTCATATGCTTTGCTCATATCCTGAAAAAAGATTCACAGTTCCTTTTTATTCACTCTTGCATTTTTGATAACTGTGTTGAGTTTGAAGATAGGTTCTGTTGTGCTCATTCCTGGCAGTGCTACCCAGTTGTATTCTGATAGGATCTTATGTCTTATAAGTATATCCGAAAGCCTGTTTATCAGACCTTTCATAAAAATTTTCTTGATTGATTTCAAGAGTGTGATGAGTCAAACCTTCATTAAGTCATTATTCCAGTTATATGTCTTTGGAATTAGATAGATTGTACCTTTCTTCCATTTCCGTAACATCTACCCAAGTATAAAATTGTATTGAAGATATTCTTGACTCTCTCGATCACCTTGGAATCCAAGTGATGAAGTGCTATATATGGTATTTGTAATGTGCCCGGAGTTGAGATTCTACTTGTTTTGGCTATAATGACTTTTATCTCTTGTACCGAGAAGTCAGTTGTAACTTCTGCATACTATTCCTCATTCATATGTTGAAGGAGTTCATAGTCTTCTTTCTATTTCTGTGAGATTGTATGAGACTGCAGCTTTTTGATCCAGTTTTCGAAGTAATCTTGTATCCGTGATCTTATTTTAGCCTCGTTCAGAACAATGTTTGGTTCCTCGTTGTTTAGGATTAACTTATTAAGTTTGATTTTCCTTTTTTCCCTCTCTAGAAAATTATCTATCATCCTTTTCTTGTCCGAAGTATACCAGGTCAGGCAGTTGTTGATGGCCTCGTAGATTTTCTTGCTTTGCACTGTGCATAAGTGTTTGTGCATAGCATTCTTGGTACTTTTGATTTCTTCAACTATTGCAATTTTTGCTACCTTGAAATTTTTTGAAGAGATCAGTTCTTTAGAGAGTTTGATGTTGTTCTTCTCAGCTAGGCAGAGGATTCTTGCCTATTTTTCTTCACTGACTTGTCCTTGTTCACCTTTCATCAGCAGATTTTTGATCTGACATAGTCTGATAGTATGGTTGTGGCAATCCTGTTGTATCTCTCTTGTTTATTGCTTTAGTGTATTTGTGCTTTCTTAAATCTTCTGATATGTATGCTTGTTGCTTTCAGAACTATTTTCCTTAAGGTGTACCATAGTCTATCTGGGTTTCCATCTTGCTCCATCAAGCCTTTGGAATAGTCTATTTCTTCTTCTATTTGCTTCATCCACTTCTTCCATCTTGCTGATTCAATATTTGCCCAGTTATATCTTGTGTTGGGTTTCCTCTAAATTCTTCTTTTCTGCTTTAGGAGGGGGAAAGCTAGATATGCTCTAGTGACTGCAATACCATGATCACTCTCATAAAGCTGTTTGCATCCATTTTTTATACTTGGTGTTAGTAGCTCTAATTGCCCATTCTGCGTGATCCAAATTTAATCAATCCTACTTGCTGCCTCTGGATTCGATTCCCATGTTTATTTCCTCCTATGTGGATTAGCTGTGCAAAATGTGTCGAACAATGTGTGATCTTTCATGTCCTTAATAAGGATGCTGTTGGATGACATTCTATTCTCGAAACACTGATACTTTTTGGAGAACCTATTTATACAAGGCATGTCTGTATCATTTAGGTCTCCTGCCACTATGACTTCCCAATTTGGTTTATAACTTGTGCTGAGCCACCTCAGGATCTTTTTTTCCAAGATGTGTCTCTCTGAGGCCTTCGCTAGGGAGTAGATGCCTATTATCTTGAGGTACTTTTTATGTGAAAATGCTAGATCAAGCATAATGGCTCTTCCCTCAACTATTTCTTTCTTTACAATTCTTCATGCGAGCTGTTGTTTGAGAGCAACTCCCACTCCTGATCCTTGTTTTTGGTTTGTATTAGTCCAATGGCACTCATATTTTTTGGCTTTCCAGTGTTTTATTACGCGATCGCTTCCATTAGTCTCAGTGCTAATTATGATGTTCCGGTCTTCTTCACGCCATAGCTCTGTCCAGGATATTCTATTTATTTTTTTATTAATTCTTCTTATGTTGGAGGTTGCAACCCATATTACTAGTCCTTTTTCTATACTATCTATTGTTTTTTTAGTAGATTGACTTTTTTTTTTATTTCCATCTTGTGATGTTTACTTGTTTCTTAGTGTGTTACTCATTAGATTTGGTATTGATGCTGTTGTTGGCTATCTGCTAATACTCTAATGGCTTCCAGTGCCTACTGCATATTGGCTTGCATGTTGTCCATTGTTTTGTTGATCTGTTGTTGTCTTTTGTTGATATCTGTTGTTTCTTGTCCTTGGTTTGAGGTTTTTGGGCCTCCCAGGTTATTCACCAGTGATTTGTGCTTCTTCTTATTATCACTGTTTGAATATTGCTTCATCTTATTATAGTATTTCTGATTGTATGCTTCTAGATTTGTAACCCTTTTATCGAGGTCTACTATCATCTCCTTGAGACTTGTCACTTCTTGTTGAATCATTGTGAGCATCCCCATAATCTCTTGTAGATTTGAGGGTTGTTATGTGTATCCTGCTTGGTTTTGTGGTTGTTTCTGATAGTTTCTTTAATTTTGATCCTTACTTGTTTTGTTTTGCTGGTCTCTGTTAACTCACACAGTTGCCACATATGATACTGGTCTCTTGTTGTTCCTGTCATTTGATGACATCTCAGCTCTGAAACCATCTGTTTTGGTAGGCTTGAATTTGCTATATATTTGACCATACTTTTCAGTTTTGATATGGTCGAACTCTCTCAATTATTTCTTTTTTTCCTTGATGGGGCATCTTTTCACCAGATGTATTGTTACATCGCAGATAAGACAAAGGGATGTATTGATGAGAACCAAGGTTATCATTGTCTTCTCAAGGATAAAGGTCATGTCTTTTGCAGCGAGTAGATCTTCTCTTGTTTTGAAGCTTACTACTGCAAATTTCTTTGGTTTATATCTTGTTGAGTGGGTACGTGGGATGTAGCATGTTCATGCTTTTATCTCATTCAAGACTTGCTTCAGATCCCATGCTGTGGTGCCAGGAGATAGGTTAATCAGTTTTACTGCAATGCTGTATCTTTCTTTCATTTGATCTATTGACCAATTGACATTGTTAATTCTGACCGCATCTTCTTTGATGAGGATGCTACGTTTTTTAACGAGTGCCTCTTTAACTACCTCTTCCTTAAAGGTGATTGTGGCATATTGCCATAAATTTTGTGTGTTCATACTGACTCTTGCAATGCTGCCGAATTTGACAAAGTGTTGTCTGACCTTGATAAGCCTTGTATTTAGGGGGATATTCCAAACTACTATAGATTTGCCTTTCTCAATCGATTGTTTGTTGATCTGCATGTGGATGAGCTTATTGTCACCTAGATTAAATAAATCCATTTTTGTTGTGTCATTTGCTGCTTACTGATCACCAAAAACTGCGACAATTCGGGTTTTCTTTTTTTCTCTTTCACTGTGGATTGCGATAAGTCCTCGTAGTGAGTTGAGGGCTTTTGTAATATAAAGGATTTTTGCATCATTATTTGAGCCAGGAGTGATGTTCACGTCAATGCCTATCTTGAAACGTTCCTTGCTATATCTGGTCTCAAGATCGACTGGTATTCTTGGTCATAGTTTGGTACTAGGGTGGACTGAGTTGTTCCTCTGGCCTACTGTTGTCCAAGAGTCTTCTTTCCTTTCAACAGCCATGTTTTCATGAAGTTGTCTTATGTCTTTGATTTCTAAAGGATTGTTTCTCTCTGTGCGGGGTTTGGGTTACTTTCAACTTTTTTGTTTGTAAATAAGCCATCCATTGAGGAGTCTTCTATTTCACTCCTGGCTTCTTTCATCTGTTCACTCTATGATTAAGCCTTGTTGGTTAACTGTCTCTATTTTCATGTTGGTAGCATTGGAAGAAGGTACTGCTGCTATTTCCTGAGCTTTGTTAAACTCGCTGCACTGGTTTGAATCTACTGCTAATGGTGTTGAGGGCTTTGTCTGCACACTGGTGGATTTCTTGGCATATAGTTGGTTTCAGACGAAGAGGATATCTTTGCTTCTTCTTTTTGCACACAATGTTCTTTCTATCTTTTTTTGTTCAAGTTGTGAAACTTTGGAGTTTCTGTTGTTGGAAGTCATCTTCCCTGTTGTCGAGGTTGCTGCGCCTCAGATAATCGGGAAAGAGTAGTATGAGACAGAACTTAGAATGATTTACAATAATAATCTATAAGTAATAACTTTATTAATTAGAGGAGTTATTCAAATTAGTAAAGGAATGAAATATCTTTTTCTAGATTGTATTTAAAAAAATAGTTTTTTGATGATGAATAAGTTAATATATGAAAGTTATAACAATTTATAAATATCTAGTATATATTGTATACAATAAAGATATGTTATGTTAACCTAACTATGGATTAAAAAAAATAGAATAAAAATAAACCAAAAGAATGTTTATTTAAAGTTTATTATAGAGCAAAATAATATTTTTTAAATTAAACTTAGAAGCTTTATATTTATAAAAATATTTAATTATAATTAATTTTTTTTTTAATTTGATTTAACCTATCAGTAAATCTTTTATTAACTTTAACCTTGATATTACATTTGTATTATTTTTTTCAAAGCTAACTAATATCTAGAACAATACTAATATATATATTAAAATTGTAATTTCAGATTCCTTCTGGCTCAAATCTCCTGTACAGACCTCTGTGATATATTACCTCACATCAAGAGAACTAATTTGTCTAGACGAAGTTAATGATATATTTCTTATATTCTAATTAAGAAAGGGAACAAAAAAAGAAAAAAGGTTGCCAAGTGAAGATCTAAAATTTTCTCTATACTGATTATCCACTAAAACATATACCCAAAAAAATATCAATATTCACAAATTATCTACTGGAGTACTATATCTCTTTATCTTTGAAAAGGAGAGGAATAGACTTCTTTCACTTTTACTTCTTTTCAGACAAAATAATAATAGTTTCAAAATTTAGTCATATTGATATTATCTTATCTAAGTATCTGCCTAAGGTATTACTCATCCAAGGATCAGGTGAAACCTATGACTAGAAGAGTATCTTATAACCTATGGAAGGATTAATAATCTAATTCTAAAGGTAATGCTAGCTTCAAATATAAGCTACTTATTTAAAAAAGTACAACTTTTTCAAAATTAGACTATGTCTTTAGGGAATCTACCAATTTAATAATAGTTTTCAATTAGTACTTTCACTAGAAATAAGATTGGTGGATACTATTAATAGTCTAAATGACCATACTTGAGAGAAAATCGTGTTGAAGATCTTGATATCAGTTTTTAGTTTGTGGTTCTCTCACAAACTATAAATCAGAACTAAAAAACCTGTTGGTTGGAAAAAACCTTTTGTTTTTCTTATTTGTTTTTTTTAAAAACAGATCTTTACTTATTTGTGAAAACTATTAAAACCTACTTGATTATCAAGAATAGGTGACTTCAAGGCTAAAAATGAATAAAATATCTTATAATCTTTGTCATGGTTAAATAGACTCACTCATTTGAAACTTCTCTGATATAGAAGGAAGTGGTATTCTATATTTACCTATATCAAGGCAGAAACTGATTTATGATAGATCCTAAATTCTAATAGGATTGAGAAAATGCATTCAAACATATAAGATGACCAATAGGAATTTGTTTATCAATCTTATTCAATATGTTTTTTTTTTTTTTTTTCTTTTTACCCTCTGTTAGACTAATTATGTATACTTTATTAAACATTAGTATACTATATATATACTGTAAAATGAACTACTAAAGCTAAATTTCTAATTAGCTCACTTGTCTTGGTTATTATCACTCTAAGTGCAATTTCAAAAGTGATTTATTGCTTCATTAATAGCTCAGATAAAAATCTTTCAACTACTAATTTTATTACTTACAGATCACTATTGCAGATCCTCTTTATGGGTTCTAACAGCAATTAAAATTCTAACTATCTTATTTTATACTTTACTTCTTCTAGGAAGGTTTGTTTCAAACCTTTATCTTTAAGTTTTTCTTCTTCCTGTATAGACCTTTTTGTAGTTGTGATCTTGTTGTTCTGATTTAACAAACTAGTTAATTTTCTTATTTTGTCTTCTCTATAGATTCCTTGTACTTATTTCTACTTGATTATTCTTGAGTACCTTTTATTCCAGATTTTCTTTTAGAATTGATTGCAAACCTTTTTCTGCATTTTCACTATCCACTTTCGGACATCTTTACCTATTCTTTTCTGACAACATCTTAGATTTGACATTTTTAATATCTGATCACTTTACAGTATATTAGTCCCATGCAGAAGTTTGGCATATTTTGGCCTGTTTTTGCAGTCTATTCTATAAGGCTGGCTATATATTTGTCTAATTCTCCTAATTCTACTTTGTCTTCAACTAGAAACCTTATTTTTTTCTCTTCCATCTCTTTTCTTCTCTCATGCAGAAGTTTTTGAAGGTCTTTTAAAATGCTTTCAGCTTCTTTATTTCAAATTTCCTGCCATTGGGCTTTATATGCTGGACATTCTAATAGATGTTCTATTGTTTCTACTTATTGTTTGCATACTATACACACTACTTGTTTATATAGATCCAATTTTCTTATAGTCAATTTGGAAAGCATTGATAACTCTTTATTGATTAATTTAATAAGAAAGCTTCTTTCTTGAGAATCTTTAAAGGAGGTGTTCCAAGTATATCTATTCTTTATTCTTTTCTATATCAAATCCCATGTATAGTTATATTAATTTTGAATCTGTTGATTCCATTTATTCGAAATTCTATTTTGTTTAGTCTATTTATAAGCTATAACTTTGTTATTTATATTTTTAATAAACTGTCTTATGGGATTATCTAAAGTCATTTCATGCCATTTGATTTTAGTAATAATTTTAAATGAAGTAAGATTCTTCTATTTGATCACAGGAAGTATTAAGGCTTCCTTTGCTAAAGTATCTGCTTCTTTATTATAAGAGTTATTAGAGTGTGCTTTGACTTTGACCAGTTCCAGATCTAGTTCTTTTTTTTTAATAATATTCAATATTCTTGCCCATAGGAACCAGTTCTTTTCCTTTAACTATCTTTTGTAAGTTCTTCTGAAATCCTTTTTCTCTATTATTTTCTACTTGGTAATACAGGTTTGACAGTCTGTAAAAATCTTGACCTTATTGTTTATTGAAACAACTAGTAATATTGTGACTATTGCTACTAGTTTGGTTCTAGTAGATAATGGCCAGTCCCCTATTTCTATTTGGAACTTACTTTCTCTACCTTTTCTTCCTACTTGCATCCATGCTACTCCCATCTTCATTTTTTCATATCTATGGTAATAAAAAATCTATCAGAGTAAAAAACCAATGTTTCTTTGAACTATTGATTTCATCAGAGTATTTCAATTAGGTGGTTTTGATATTCTTCTTCTTTTATATTATCTTTAATAATCTGCTCTTCCCAATTCTCTATATCTATTTGACTTATTTTACTGTTCAGATTGGATTTATAATCATATTGAATTGTTTTTTTCATTGTTCTTTATAAAACTATTTTGGAACTTGGAATATTTAATTGCTGGCTTTTCACATGGATTTTCTTGTATTTAGATAGGAGGCTTTGTATATTCTATTTCTTTTTGTCTCTATTATGTATTGATTCTTCATGTTTTTATATTCTGCATATTCTAAATATTTCGTCAAGCTGGTCTTCTAAGCATATGAGAACTCAGTACACTTGAAGTATTTTATTTGTACTACTTGTTGGTATCTTCCAATCTTAACTTTTCCCATATTATTTTTTGGTACTTATTACTTATTACTACCCAAAGTATTTGTCTTCTATCATAATCTGAATTTATCTTTATAATTATTGGTCCCATTTTTATTAGTCTTCTTTTCAGAATTTTGTGAGCTGTCCTGGTCCTTTTTCTTGTATACTTTTTTCTATTGCTAGATATTACTCTGAAATGGACCCCTTACTGATCTTCTGGATTAGTTGGATCATTTGCTATTTTTTAAGTTCATTAGTTTTATAGATAATTAGCTGATTTATGAATATCAGCTTATTGTTTCTAAGTGATAGTATGACTTTCATATATTTATCTAGTACTAGATACTCTTTGATTGGGCAGTTACCTTTGTCTCATTCAAAAATGTCTTGCCATTTCCAGCTTTGAAACCTTATTTCTATATCTTTGGTCAACTTCATTACTTGAAGTACAAAGTTACCTCTATCTGGTATATGATCTAATGACTTACAGATAAGCAGATTGCATAGTTCCCAGTATTTAACTTGTGCTTATTTGATTCTAATAATTGTTGTAAGTCCTGCTGGTTCTGGATCATTTAGTCTA
>CAJVPT010007392.1:0-10102 GCA_910592055.1 Acaulospora colombiana
ATAAATAATTTAATGAATAGTTGCTGAATTTTTAACAAATAGTTAATGAATTTTTAATAAATAGTTTTAATGAATAGTTACTAAATTTTTAATAAATAGTTGACAAATTTTTATCAAATTATTAATAAATTAATACTGAATTTTTATAGAATTGCTAATAAATAATTTTGTGACAAACTTTTAATGAATTTTTGTTAAATAGTTAATGAATTATTTGATGATTGTTAATAAAATTTTTGATGAATTATTATATACCAATTTTTGTAATATTTATAGTTGAATTATATAGTTGTCAATTTATTTATATTATTTTTTTATTGAATTGTTTATTTTTTGCTGAATATTATATAAGTAGCAGTATGTTGAATAATTTTTTTTGACTAGTAATCACTTGTATAATATTAAAAATAAATAAATAATTTGCTAAATTAATAGTATAAATAAATTATTAAATTATTTCTATTATATAATTTAGTATTATTATTTTTTTATAATGAAACAGATCTACTTTATTAATTTTAGTATAGTACATATTACTTGAATTAATAAAACTATTTATTAACTCTTTTTCTCTATGTATTCCTTACATTAACCTATTAAAAAGCCAATTGATTTTACAATCCCTTATGGTTTTTTGATCCCTTTGGAAACTAACATGCCTAGACTCCATTAGCATTGATATTGAAGATATAAAAAATGTTATACTGTATAATTCTTTTAGAATATTATTTATTGTGTCCAATATATTAGCTTGCTGTAGTTTATTTATTATTGTTTTTGCTTTGATAATTTTTTTTTTTGAAAAGAGAAGTCAGCTCAAAATACTATATAGTTAATTATCAAATAATAAATATAATACTCAGTAATACTTTATAAGATTTTTTAGAAATTAAAAAAGCTTTAAAAAATATCCGACTCTTCTTTTTTTAGTTTTATCTTTATTAGAGAAAAAAATTACATTACCAAACCAATTCATAGTAAGTTTAGAATAGCTTAATATTAATTTCTCAAACTTTAGCCAGGCCAGTATCAGTTTACACTTTTCTAAACACTAGAAGGAACTTTACAAACAATAGTTTCTATTGATAAATCAGAAAAACCTCAAAGTCTATAAGTATAAAAAGATATCAAAGCTCATAAAAACTAAACAGTAAAGTATTTTGAATTTATAACTATTTCTAATTAAACATCAAAACAAGTTACATGAACATGTATATATAAAAAGAATCAGCAATAAACAATACAACAAGATTCATTAAAAATCTATACACAAATAAACTGATTGTTTATAACAAAAACAGATTAACAACAATTAATTTGATAAATAAATATGTTTAAATAAATAAACAAGATGCAAAAAATTAACAATTTATCTTTAATCTTATATGATATTCAAAATAATCAAAATACAAAAAATTATATAAATAAAAAAAAAATAACTTTATATTCTTGATGCAATAATTAAAATAACAGATAAACACAATTCTAAAAAAGAAATATGGGCTATATAAGTAATTTTTAATATTTTCTTTGTACAAGACAACACTTTTAATCAAATCTCAGGATCAGTGAAATATTCATTATCAAATAGTATTCTAACTAAAATATTGAATGTAAATCCAACCACATTCATAAAAGTTATAGTTCTTAAACAATATATCTTTTACTTATGAATGCAAGATCAAAAAAAGAAGAGTATTTTTTAATATCTTTCTTGGAAAAAAAATTTAGTTGTATTTTTAAACATAATATTCTCAAAATTTAACTTCTTCCTATATCTCAAAAACTCCACAAGAAAAGCAAGAGCTAAATAGTTTCAAAATAACAAATAATATTCAAGTTAAGAATTCTATTCAAAGAAAAAGATAGATATTCAATCAACAATTACAATTAAAATCTTGAATAATATAGAAATTGAAATAGATAATGAGAAACTAGAAGACAAATATAAAATGAAAAATATCTAGGAAAGAGTTGAAAAAAAAACATAGCTAAATAAATTTTTTATAATATATAAAACAAATCTAAGTTAATTAATCAATTTTATATTTCAGGAAAGGGAAATATAAAGTAGAAATATTTTAATCTAGAATATCAGAAAATATAGAAAATGAGAGAATGCTTATTTTCAAAGAACATTGAGTCTATTTAAAGATATGTAACTAATGTATAGAGAAAATCAACAAAAAAGAAGCGTAAAACTTTATCCTAATTCCTATACAAGTAAACAAATAGAAAAATTCATATTCAATATCAAAAAAGAGATTAATTAGACAAGAAGTTAAGAAAGATAATAAAATTATAATTACTATACTAATAGATTTAAACTATAGCTATATATGGTAAAAATTAAAACTGTGCTTCAAAAATATAGAATAGTATTGAACACCATATATATAATCATTTTTATTCTCAAAAAAAAAAATTAAAGTATAATTTATTAATATCAACTTGAAGACCTAAATGATTAATGGTTTATTTATATCAAAATAAAAACTTTTAAAGCTATTTTTACTCAATATAAATCAAATGATTATAAAATAAATTATATTCTTAAGAATTGTAATATCCAGTTCTTATAATTGTATGGTATATATAATATTTATACTAATCTTATAATAAAAGTAGTAAAACATATTAAAGTTATGACATGTTATATATTAAGAAATCCAGTTATTCTAAAAAGAAAAGAATATGCTATTGTATACTTAACAACAATGAAAAATCTATACAAAGTCTTAAAATAATATATTTTTATATATACAGTAAATATAAACTTTATTAAAGTGCAAAGGAACATTTCAAACAAGGAATATCACAATATAATAAAATTATTCGAACAGAAAATATTAGTAATGGTAAAGAACTCATCTATCTTAAAACATTACAAAACAAATCTTGCCCAAGACAGCTTAGTCAAACAGATATTTGAAATTTCATAAAGAATAATGGATATACAACTTCAAAAGAAAACTCAGAAATAGAACTGATAGCTAAAAAAGAACTATATACAAAAAAAAAAAAAATAAAACTTAATACTCATAGCAAACAACAAAATTCAAAGATAATAAAATTGTTTAAGTATCTTGTTACTAATAGAATAGAAAACCAATTAACTATCAAAATAAAAAAAAATCTATTATTAGATCAGAAAGTCTATATTCTAAGAGTAAATAAGAGCAAGACTCTTTCTATCAAATTTTTTGAAATCTCAAAAAATTGAATAACAGAATAAGTCGAATTGAGGAAAAAACATAAAACCAATCTATAATAAGAGAAAGAAGATAAAATAATTGTTCTTAAAAGTAGTATTAGTTCAATCATGATATATCAGGACTGAATCAGATCCTTAGAAGGAATTAAGCTTATTTTTAAGAAAAGGTGCAAAAATAATAGTATTATCAAATAATAATATAACTTCTCTTAATAATATTTTTAACATATCACTTAACAATTTTATTAATACAGTTAAAAATAATATAATTAGAAAATTAGAAAATGAATACAATTTATATAATAAGTATACTATAGATATTCCTATTATAAGTGACACTATAACTATTGAAACATATAATATTAGAGATATTAACACTATTCTAACAAAGGTTATATAAACTAATTAAAAAACTTGACATTGATATTCTAGATATTTAGTGTAATAAAATTAGTTAAAAAAATAGCTAATTTTGCCTTTAATTCATAACAAATATATAAATTCTTCACAATAGTAACAATAAAAGTTCAGAGGATTTAATATAGAACTTCTAATTAGCAAAAGTATTGAAAAGAAGCTTAAATCTATTAAAAAAATAAAATATAATATAATATAAGTCAACTTTTTATCAATAAAATATAAACTTTGTATTTGTTAAGTTTATCTTCCATTAGAAAAAGTAGAAAATAGATGATATAATAGATACTTCAAAGAAATATTCTAGACAAGTAGAAAAAATGGTTTAAAATTATAATAATGGGAGATTTTAATACTGTTATTAATCCAATAGCAGACTAATCAATTATAAATAAAAAGGTTCAAGATATAAAAAGGCTGAAATAAATTTTTTCAACTTTTTAAAAAATTAGAATTATATAGATATTTAAAACTTCTGAAAAGAAAAAAATAATACTTTCATATAAGCAAACAATATATTATATAGTAGAATTGACTATATTTGATTATCACCAGAAATTAATTTGAACAATATATATACTGTAATTTCAAGAATATTCAAATAAAACATTAATAGAAAGGGATTATATATTATTACTAATAAGAATAACAATAAACAATCTATTGAAAAATTAAGTTCAGGAGTAATATAAAACAAAAGAAAAAAGAATACCTGATTCTATAAACTCTATAGCTAAACAATAGAAAAAATTCAAGCAAAAAATAAAACTCTAGTTTTTTGATATAAATCTATAGAATTGTCAAAGACTAGAGAACAGTATTAAAGAACTTGAGAATATTTGATATAAACTTGAAATAAAAGTGTATACAAGTATTTGAAAAATAAAAGAATCTATTCTATTTCCAATAAAAAAGCTAAAGTAGAACCAATTATTTCAAAAAAAGACTTTGAAGCTTATAGGAAATCTAATAAAATTTTCTTTCTATTAAAGAAACTATAGGAAAACTGGGATACAACAGTTTTAAATTATATAAAAAAGACTATTACAAATCTATATAATCTATGTGAGAAAATTTTTAATCAGAAACTGGTTTCTCTTCAAATATTAGAAAAAATCTTAGAATAAATAAGAAATATTATCAGAATAAAGTATAACCTTAGAATAATATACAATAAAAAAGAAAGCTTTTATATTAAAAATCAAATTAAAAAAATATTAGATAATGGATATAAAGATCTCAAGACTAATTAGAAATAGATACCAATATAGTCCTGAATCAAAAAAGATCTAAAATAATTTTAAACTGAATATTAATCACAAATCAAAAAGAAATAGAATATATAGCTACCAATTCACAAACTATTAAAAACACAGTAAAAAACTATCATTTAAAAGCTTTTAAATAAAGGAATATTAATTTTGAAAGCCTAGATTCTTTGTGAAAAAAAGAATATCAACTCAAGAAATGAATTAATCCAGAATGGTACCTACCATGAATAAAGAAAATCAAGATAAAAGAACTAAAAAATATCCTATAACATCTTTCCAATAATAAGATAGTTGATTTTTTATATATTGGTTATAGGATACTTAAGTATTTGAGTCCAAAAGAAAAAGAAATATTATGTTGCCTTTTTAATAAAGAATTAATTACTAGTTAAATATCCAAAAAATATAAAAACAGTAATATATATCTTATTTCTAAACCCAAACCTTGAAAATATAAACTTAGCAATACAAAATTTATAGTTCTTCTGGAAATAATTAGGAAATATTTTATCAAGATCCTTATTAACATATTATCAACTATATATAAATAGCATAAAATTTCAAAAGATTTAAACTTAATAAACTTGCAAAATGAAAGTATAGTAGAACCTATTCATCTCCTAAACAGTATATATGAAAAAGTAAAAAAAAAAAAAAAAAGGAATTATAAATTCCTTTTTAAGATATAGCTAAAACATATAATACAATAAGTTTTTATATAATAGAAAAAGTAATATATTGAATTTATATATCTACAACTATCAAAGAAATTATAATAGATCTTTTTAAGAATAGAAGTTGTAGTATTATTCTTTCTAATAAATTCTCAAATCCAATAATAGCAAGAGATGGTATAGATCAAAGAGAAACAATCTTTCTATTATTATAGAGAATTTTTTATGATTCTCTGTTATGTGAAATTTAAAATAATATTGTTTTTGATTAGTTTATAGAAGAAGAATGGTCACTACATTTTCACAAACCTAATAAGAAAGTCAAACTTTCTTTAAAACAAGTTGTGATTATTTATATGAATAATACAACCTAGACTATCAAATCTAAGAAAAATCTGGAGTAAATTTTAAAAGAGATAAAAAAATTCTATTAACTAATGGTTTTCAAATAAATGTTAAAAAATCTATTTTTCTTACCATTAACTGAAATCCTCAAGACTCTAGAACTATTTAACCTGAAATAAAGAGTACTACAGTTTATGAAATCAATAAGAAAAATTAAGCAAGATATCTAGGTATCTGGCTAAAATCAAAACAGGATAGTAGAAATACTATCAATCCAATAAAATTAGAAATTAGAGCAGTAATATAGACAATAAACAAGAAAAAATTAACAAAAAAGCATGTACGATATATCATTAATAGAGTTCTAATTTCAAAAATAAAATATAGAATACAACATATACATTTTAATAAAAAAATATGCAATAATCTTACAACTATGTACAGAAAGATATTTAAGAACAAAGCTTTAATCTATAGAACAATATCAAATAGTTGCATTTATAATAAGAAATACATGAACTCAAAAGTATTTGGAAAATACAACTGAAAAGCTATATATCATTTTTATTCTATCAACTTAATAACAATAATATTTTTGAAATAGTTCACTTATTGATTATAAAAGTGATAATATAAAAATAGAAGTAGCATAGATCCAGATAAATAATATAGGAATAGAAAATAGATTTCAAACAGAAATAGATAATTGGCCCTCATCCACACAAGTAAAACTAATAGCAATAATTACAACACTTCTAGTAATCCCAATAAATAGCACAGCTAAAATCTTTATAAATAGTCAAGCCTGTATCTTAACATGAAAAATAATTGAAAAAGATAATTTAAAAAGAATATACAAGAGATGATTGAAGAATAAAACCTGATTATTATGGGTATGTATAATAAAATTGATCAAAAAAAAAAAGTTTAGATCCAAAGCTTACCAAGATCAAAGTACACTTCAATGATCTCTATAATGATAAAGCAAATACTTTAATCAAAGATACTTTCAAGCTTCCTATAATAGAATGGAAAAATCTTATCCCATACAAGATTCCTACTAAAATCAAGTAGCAAGACAAAACACTAGATGATCACATAAAACAGTTTATTAAGAAAGTAAACAATTAGATCACAATATATTAATATATAGCATAAAACAAAATTAAAAAGAAATGGAACTATCAGATTAAAGAACAATAAGACTATACATAAGATTTAGTATAGAAAAAAACAAATAGATATATATAGAACATATTTTTCAAAGATTTATAAAGAAAAAGTTTTCTTATTAATTTGATAAATGATGAGTTATAAATATCAAATAAGTTGATAATTAAAAGGCCAAATCTATATAAGCAAATAAAATATATCATATGTAATTTCTGTAAAGAAGAAATAATCAATTACTTGCTAGAATATTCAACTTATAAGAAGTAAATAAGAAAAACATGGAACAAAGGCCTTAAAGATGTTCTTAAAAACTTCAGAGAATTCTTATAAAAAAGAAAAAAAAAGTAGCAAAGAAGAATATGGAACTAATAGTAAACAATAAAGAAGAAATGGAAGAATTCAACAAGGGAATATCCAAACTAGTAAAACAAATTTCAATAACAAATCAAAATACATTAAGTTTTTGTATAGGACTAATAAGAAGCAAACTGATTCTTGAATTGGTAAAATAATTGAAAAAGAAGCAAGGAAGTAGATAAAAAAAATGCAAAATATAGTATGCAATCAATTTTATAAGAAAGTCTAAAATGTAAGATGTAAAAAAATAATAGAATGAAAAAGAATACAAAGAATATAGAGAAATAATAAGATAAAAAGATTTCTTAACTTTCAAGATTATAAAACTACACCATCAAGAAGAAGAGTTCTATTATCAAATAAGAAAGACTAGAAGATCAAAAATTGAAAGACATCTTATTAGTAGGAGTTAGATTTAGAAGAAAGTAATTGGGTTTTGAGTTCTATTGAAACTTAAAAAAGTGATTTACAATAGTGATCTATAGGCAATGATATTAAAAGTTGATAGGATTTTTATCTGAATTCTTAATAAAATAACAAATAACCTTTAAAGTTATACTTAAAAGTAGTAATTATAAAGATAAATAAGCTAGTTAGAGTTTTTAGCTTTAGTGATTTATATTATATATACAGTTTATAATTGTTTAATAAAACTTTTTCCGCTAATCCTCTGATCACACACAAAAAAGATATTCGCAAGAAGTTTTTATACTTTTTTGCTAATAAAGTCTTAATACTTTCCTTAAAACAACTTGAAGTATAACTTCAAGAGTCACCTCTACCTTTTCCCTTTTGTTTACAAACCTCTTCACTCAAAAACTTGACTTCTAGTGACTAAGAAAAGTCAAGAAACACCTTTGATACCAATGGCAAGAAAGTTCCCAAAGAAAGAAGAACTGACTATAAAGTATCTGAAGATTTATCTAACCTTTGAAGTGAGAGGTATATAGAGGTTTTTGATAACAGAAGGGTTTATTTTTTCCCTTCCAGTCACTGTTGGGCCTCTTAGAGCTATCACTTTCATGGTTTTCTGAGGAATTTTGCCTACCTCAATTTGATTCTGAATTTTTAGTAGCACAAATCCTCACTAAAGGGGATTGGCTGACATGAAACACGTTAGTTTTTGAAACATAAACAAGCTTCTATTGGTCACATTCACATGTTCTAATGACATCATTGGTGATTGAAAAGAATGTTCCGGAAGTAGTTGCCTCAAAAAGCTCAAGTCCCTAAATGAAGACTTCCATGACACCAAAAGATCAAGCAATGGATAATGTGGATTGCAAACTCTCATCTCTTACCTAAGTTTCTCAAGTGGTGACAAAGCTTTAATGGAAAAAAGCCGAAGTCTAAATACTTGCCTTGAAATATCCCAATCCAGTACCCACTTAAATGAAAGACCAGTTAAATTGACTCATCCGATGCTGCAGGTGATGAAAAAGAAGATTTTTTTGAGGTTCAAGTGAAGCAAGAAGACTATCCCAATCAGACAAATCCCTTTTGAGAAGAGGTTGTTTTTATTTTGGATTTTTTTTTTGTAGGCCTTTAATTGTCCCCTTTTTCCTTTTTAACTTAACAATTTATTGGTTTTTGAATAATCAACAGTGATAAACTGTTGGCAATGATCCTGATAGATAGAAATTATTACCAATCTATTGGGGGAGTGTAATATTGTCCCCAAAATCTGACTTAGAGTACTTTTGTATAAAGACGAGTTGGTTATATTGTGAAAGTCTATAAATATTGTAGATTTACTTCAATTTTTCAATAAAGACAAGCTATTGTGGCATGATTGCAGGTTAAAAAAAAAATACATTATATAAATATAGATATATATAATTTTTACAACAAGCTTAAAAGATATATTAAAAAAATAATATTATAACAAATAATAAGATTTTTTCATATTATTAAAATAATAATAATAAATAAATAAATTCTGTAATATGTGACTAAGAAAACATAAAAATAATCATTATACTAGTCAAAAAATATTTATTTAGCATAATACTATTTATATAACATTCATCAAAAAAATAAATAATTTGATATATTAATAATATAAATAAATTGTCAATCAATTTCTACTATATAATTCAATATAAATACTATAAATAATTAATTAATGTCTTTTAATAATTAAATATAACTAAATTATCAATCAATTTCTATTATAAAATTTGATATTATTTGTCATATAATTTATATTATTTTTATTATATATTTAATTAAAATTTTTCTTAAAAAATCATTAGATATTCATCAAAATATAATTTTATCAAAATTCATATATTTGTCAAATTTTTAATTACAATATATATTATATTTACAATTTAAAGAAATTACAACAAATATTCATAAGAGTCTTATCAATTTGAAGTTCTATATATAAATGAAATAAATCAGTCAAAAATATTATAAATAGGAATTGTGTATTCACATTTAATTGGGTAAAATTCAGTACTTCACAATTCAACATCCACATCATTTTCAGATACAAAATAAAATTTATTTTTTACTAAATTAATCAGTTTATACTATCAAATAAAGGTCAATTGATGTTCTCACAAATCACTCAGATCCTTAGAAATTTCCTTTTTAGGCAATACACCCAAGGAAAGAGACAACATACACAACTCAAGACATATACT